>BDUI01005598.1:42416-53559 GCA_002335545.1 Apodemus speciosus
AAAAAAACAGCAAGTATGAAAAGCTCCGGTAATTATTGGGGGAAGGATCTGCCACCCTCCCTCCAATTATCTATTCTAGGGCATTCTGGAACATGCATTAGCAAAGGTGACCAACTTCACGAAATTTCCTCAATAGCTTTTAAGAAAATAAAACCAAAGAAATTTACCATTTATTTTTATAATAGTCATAATTTGGTGTTTTGTTCAGACTAACCAAAACTATAGATTGTTAAAACATTACAAAGGAAACCTGGATGCAAACCATTGGTTGGCAAAAGAAAAGAGTTAAAAGTTTTGTGCCAAGTATTCACAACTATATATTCTTCTTTATCAATACAAACAAAGGTAACTTTTACCAAAAGTTCTATGTCTAATGATGACAATGGGAAAATTTAGGCACTTAGATTTTACATAATTCTGTAGTAACCAAATTTGCCTATCATCCTTACAATAAAAACACCCTTAAGTTTTGAAACTAAAAAATGCTACCGGCTCCTTTCCAATGTCAAAGTTGTTAAAAGTTACATCAATGTGAACAATTAATTATGGATTAAGTCACGGGTTATTACGATCAAGGGATAAAACTTGTGGAAGGAGGAAAACCTAAGGGTGTCCGGGTTTTTTTTTCTCCGTATAATCATTTGATCAGAATTGAGGTTTGCTTTGCCTTTTGCTACGGTTCCCATCCTTGTGTGACTAACTAGCCAAATGCTTCAGCCTTCTGGACTCAAGTTTCACTTTACCCAGTGGGGGTGGGGGGCTTTGCCTTTTAGACAAGATGATCCTGGACTGAACTCTACGGAGAGAGGACACAGCAGTATCCTTTCAGCATTCTGACCAGCTTCTCGTCCAGACTCCGTTTCGATGAGTCTGTGCTGTGCGTTACCTCTAAGGTTTTTCAGCACAACTGTGCGGTAAATTCCAGCCTCTTTTTTTTTCTTTAACTAATCCTGCTGACTACAGCAGTCTGTGGCCATAAAAAGCTTCCACAGACTTAAAGTGCCTCTGAGAAAAAGCAAAAGTCCACACACCATTTATGTCCACAGATGGGACAAGGAAGAAGCCCCTGATTTAGTGCTAATGAGTTCCAAAGATTGCTTCTAGAGTCTAAACTTAGAAAATTTACTTCTCTTTTGATGACTTTTGTAAACAAAATACCAACACTAAAATAAGCAATTTAGTCAAGAGAAGGGGGAGTGTCCTGTCCAGCAAATCGAATTCTCTGCCAAACTCCACTGGAGAGCCCTGTCTGCTACTTAGCTCAAAACYGTATTTAAGTCTGACCTGGCTATACCCTCAGTCYCTACCCCACAGGTATGTTTGAGACTTTTGCAGAAGATTCCCGTTTGCAGAACRARCTACTCCCAGAGCTTAAGACGCTCTCCACTGCCTCTGTGGACAGGGCTAAAAGCACCAAATAACTGGAACAAACTACAATAGTCGTTTATATAATCTGATTTGATAAACAAATGCTGTCGTTTGAAACTACACCATGTCAATTCGTGGGAACATACTCCATTAGAAGCTGTTAGGAAGAGCTGAGCTCACAAATCACAGGGTGCGAGAGAAAACAACACCTGAGTCAYCCCTTCACACATAGGACCTTTGACTCTCTGCAGAACAATCCAATTCCCCCATATTGTACAGCAGATCACATTTCATACCAACAGCTAAAACCAAGCAACTCTTAATCTTACTTTTTAAAACACAAACCAYCCCAGCTACTTGCCTTTTGGCAATTTCTGTGCATTTCCCAGAGCAAGTGCAATACTTCCACAGAGAAGTAGACACCCCAGGCTGGAGAGCATGTTGCATTTGCCTGCTCACACGGGGAGTGATGCGGCTGGGTGCCTTGCAACCCTGGAACTGCATTTAAGTGGACGTCCTCCACTGACAGAGGCGGGAGGCTGCTCTGAGCTCTGCTGTGGGCTTACTCACAGGGGGTGGAGACAAGATGACATCACACCCTTTCCCACACACTCAAAAAAAAGAAAAGTAGGCACAACAGCAAAAACATATCATCACATTTCCCTCTGCAACGCTGCAACTGCCTGCCTCCTCTCTTTCCCCTCGGTTTAAGAACTGAAATTACAACCAATCTGTGTTCATGAAAGAACTACCCAGGCAACTTTGAAACATTTGATGAACTAGTTTAAAGAATAAAAAGGCACTATTAAACCCATCAAAACACTAAAATATAAAATGAATRTTTTATTAAGAAGGAAACTGTTTTCAATTAGCCAGGAAACCAATCCAATTCTTCCTTTAAGTGGGAGTAAATTCATAAAAAATATACTTTGAACTATTCTGAAGTTATAATGTTGGTTTTGAATTTCAAGAGAGTCTTAAGCTGTGGATTTATACACTGTGTACATATACACACATATATAAATACACACATATATGTATTATGTATATCAACATATTCTATAGGTGATGATGTAGACAGAGAGGTAGCACATTGCTTCACCCCACACTGGGATAGCCTCTGCAATGACCTTTGGCATAGTGGGGCTATGGTATGATTCATCTCTATTTTACTAGTAAGAGAAGCTGAGGTGTAGAGAGAAGAGGTGGCCTAACCAAGGAGGTAGAGTCTACAGAATAATAATCCAGATAGGCYTTGTAGCAGAGCCACTGAGTTTTACATTTAGATCCCACTTGACTGCTTTGAACAAACTTCTTTGTTATGTCGTCAATACTGTTTATGTTACAGGATTTGCTTCATGGTAGACATTGATCTAAGCAATTTACACATTACTAAGGCATCATTCTTCAGATCCATCTATGAGGCAGGCATTGCGACCACTTCCATTTCTAACAGAAAACCAAGCAATGGGGGAGGGGGCTGAAGGAAAAGGCCCAATATCTTGGCACAAATAAGCAATGGTAGCCATTTAAGTAGGTCACRGCACCATAGCCATCTAGTTGACCTTCCTAAACTTTAAATTCTAAAATAAGGATGAGGACCAGAAACATGGCTTGCTATTCAACCATGAGGATCTGAGGTCAGATCCTACTGTCCTCATAAAAAGCCAAGCACCACATCAYGCTCTAGGACTCGCACTGGGGAGACAGAGATAGGAAGCTTGCCTGTGCCACCAGCCTCGCTGAGATAGAAACTCAGCAAAACAACCAAYGGCGAGAGCACCTGGAGAAGAAACTGAATATCAGCCYCTGRCCTTCAGAGGCACCTGGACACACAGGTATAAAAGTACATCCATGCACAAGTGCACATACATACAAGCACATAGGCATACCTGCATGCAAACAAAAAAGTAAGGACAGCACCAGATTTGTAAATTCGACAGCAGTATTTTTTGTATTTCCTATAGTGTCTGGCACACAGAAAGCACACATGATATCACTTACCATAAACAATAAACAGAAACAACAGCAAATCCATACCATCCCATATACAGTGACCAAACGCAGACACTGTTGTGGATGCCAACAAGTGCTTGCTGACAGGAGCCTGATATAGCTGTCTCCTGAGAGGCTCTGCCAAGTGCCTGACGAATACAGAAGTGGATGCTCACAGCCGACCAATGGACTGAGCACAGGGTCCCCAATGGAGGAGCTAGAGAAAGGACCCAAGGAGCTGAAGGGGTTTGCAGCCCYATAGGAGGAAYAACAATATGAACCAACCAGTATCCCCAGAGCTCCCAGGGACTAAACCACCAACCAAAGAGTACACACGGAGGGACACATGGCTCCAGCTGCATATGTAGCAGAAGATGCCCTTGTCTGATATCAGTGAGAGGAGAGGCCCTTGGTCTTGTGAAGGCTTGATGCCCCAGTGTAGGGGAATGCCAGGACAGGGAAGCAGAAGTGGGTGGGTTGGTGAGCAGGGGGAGAGGGGATGGGATAGGGGCTTTTCAGAGGGGAAACTAGGAAAGGGGATAACATTTGAAATGTAAATAAAGAAAATATCTAATTAAAAAAGAACAACTTAAAAAAAAGAAGAAGAATCTCAATGACAATGTTTATCTGTAAAGTCCCTGTGTGTGTCTTTTCTGCGACATCGCATTGCCCCAAATACACTGCAAGGACAGCTGGGTTCATACTGTACTCTGAGTGGCTGCTGTTTATATGTTTATACGGAGTCTTTGGGAATAGCCTTTCTCAGCAGTTGCCATAACTAAGCCAAAATCATTCAGAGGGAAATAGAATGACATTGGTCAAATGAAGCCTGATGGCGTAGCTTACCAAAAAAAGACCAAGGCAGCCTAAAGAGACAATGACATCTTTCAAATAAARTGARAGGATTYACAGGTTCMMRGCCTCTGTTCTGGCAGCCTGAGCCCTCACCATCGGAAGCTTCTGGMGTTCGAAGGGGGTAGGGTATTTAACACGTCTATCTCAGCTCTGTGTTTGTGGTTGAACAGGCAGCTCTCTCCAACCTGAGTTCCCACTCACCCTTCCGGGCTGTGTCTATACCCCATAACCACCAAGCTGCGTGAGTAAGACCACAGTGTTAGAGTAAACGACGGATTTCAAAGGAAACAAACCTAGCAGAAACACTRTMAAGAAGGCCCTTCCATCAAAACAGTGTGAGGCCAGTGGGAGACTTAGGTAATGGAAGTCAGGCTTAAGACTGCTTGGCAAGCAGCTGAAGCCCAGTCAATGTTAGAAGTTATTATTTGCTGCTTGGAACCAACTGGACACTAATGAAATCGAGGCCAACCTCTAATATTTGGTCAGGAAAAGATATTCTAGCTAGTAGGACAAACAAGCATTCAACAGTTCAACACTGACAACACAAGGGCTCAGGCCAGGAAGGGGAAGTGACTTGAAGAAGGGACCTCACACATAGGACACTTCATTTCGTCTTCTAAGGACTAGAAACGTTTCTGTCTTTAGAGTCCCAATACAAACAAGATGAACACATCTTTTCTCACATGAGTAAGGCCTTGGGGTTTGGCTCACATAATCTTAGGAAGGCTTTAGGCTATTCTTAAGGAAAATTTGAAGCTGACCTTGGGCCTAGCGGAGATGACTTTGAAATTATTTGTGTGACTCCATTTGGTTTCTCCATCTTTCCCAAAGGACGACTATTTAAGAAGACTCTGTCTTATTTGAAAGTAGAGAAATACCAAACTCCAGATACTTGTAGGAGACTACCAAACTCACGTTCACTAATATTCATGAAAAAAAGTCAAAAGAATCTTTAGGAAGAGCCATTTGAGAAACACAAAATGTCATAATTACCCTGTAGTTTTTCTGAACGTATAGGTCATCTGTGTCTTGCTGATTGTCATCCTCACTGTCTCGAAGAATGCAATGGGGACATGCAAAGCAAATGTCAAAGGTCATACAGCCTACAGATTCCTAAGACTTCACTAACAGTTAGTCCTGGGTTAGTGCAGAGAGCCCTGGAATACAAAGAGTTGTTAAAAGTCAGTTCTTTGAGGAACCTCTTGTTTCTTCAGATTTTGTGATCAGAGGCACCAACTCCCTATGTTGGACTACTTCCTCAAAAACAGTACACTGCTATAGTCTTGGAAGACAGGACTATGTTATTATAGAGCAAACGGAATACATGTCATCTCCTAGCTTAAAAGATTTGTTCCTGTTCTGTAATATTACCCATATCACATAAGGGTATCACCTATTATTTGTGTTGCTCTGTAGAGACCAGGAATCTAAGCTCTGATGAAAACAATATTCAAGCTATTGCTATTGCTATGAGTAATATGCTGGCCTTTGTCTTTAACCCAGGAATCTTGCATCTCATGCCAGCATCCATGAGCAAACGAGTGCTTACTTGTGCACATGGCAAAAAAAAAATCAGACTTTTGCAGATATGACAATAATTGGACTACTTTCAAGTATTTGATTAGATCTTGCTTTAGCAGAGTGCTTTGTTATAATGCTTACATTGAAGTCTACTGTAAGACTGTTTTGCCTCTCACAGTGTGCCCTGCATTGTGAGATGGTGCTTAATAAACCATATACATTCTCATTATTGCAACCYTACAGAAAGCCTCTGACTACTTTTCTCTCCAAAACTGTTCTGACTGGTTGTTTGAGCAACTGTCTTTATCTCTGTAGCCCTGTAACCAGGTTTCTTCTTTCTTGTCAGATTCCTTGAAAACCAGTGCCAAATTTATCTCCACCCACACTGAGTGTATAGGTTATGATGTGCATTTTTAAGCATCATTCCTGGCTCCATTTTCACCACACACCCTTATTTCTTGCTTATTTTGCTCAGAGTCTTAATTTATGTGACTTTGAAGGTGTATTGACTTCTTCTGGGACAAGGTATAATACAGTCAAGTGTCCCCACGCATAGGAGCTATGTCAGGAAAGCGTTACACATGGTGAAGTTGGAACCTGTGGMCCTGTTCTGTGTTTTCCTTTTCTACAAACAGTAGATGCTAATGGATTTTGATGCAATAGCCACRGAGCCTCADCATACATATACTCTCTTGGGAGATGGGGATGAAACACGTGAGTCTAGAGGACTTCTAGAAAATAGACCTAAATAGGTATCATGGTTTTTCAGTCATTCCAAGCTTGTCTTTTAATTGCTCAAGACTAATTCCCAGACTTGAATTGAAACTTATATAAATCTTTCAAATCTTGGAAGCTCTTTGCAGAAATTTAACCTATTAGTCCACTATTTTTAGTCTCTAGTACATTAGAAACCACGGTAGAGGATTATTTTTAAAGCTTATATACATTTGCAATTAATAACATCTGAAGGTATGCTGTGGCTTTTAGGGATGCTAATAAAAATACTTTTAATGTGACTCATTCTAAATGGGAAACCCAGCATTCTGCTTTTCAGCCCAAATCTCATGTCTATAATTACTGTGTTGAACGAGACTTATGATCCAATTGGACAAGCATCCGCTCCAGTGAGGGTACACTTGGCCAGAGCATGAAACTTTCTCTCATGTTTTACAGAGCAGAGAAAGGTACTCAAGTGTCTGAGTCTTTCTCTAATTTGTCTGAAGGCATCTTGACCTCTAGCTTCAGACTTCACTACTTCTTATAAAAGAATGAAAGGTAAGTAGCAACTTCTTATAAAAGAATGATTTTTTTTCCTTTGGTCTGGAAAGACCAAATGGTCTTTAAATGGTCCATCTCTAAGTTTTGAAGTTGTCCTGTTGGCCTGCTAGTCCAACCTAGTTTATACAGACCCAGTAAAACACCACAGAGTAGATAATTTGTAAAGACTACACACATACCCCTTTATGGAATCCCCCCTTTGAACCAAATCCTAACATAGTGGAAGGCATCACAAGGGGAGAGAGTATGTTAGAGAACAGAATAGATTCACTTTTGTAATACTTTCAATATCTTATTACTTCGCTCCCAGATCATGACAATAATCCATTCTGAGGGCAAATCTACTATATAATCAACCTTTTATTAAGCTCATCTCTCAACAATATTCCACTAGGGACTAAGTTTTCAATACTTAAGATGTCTAATACATCAACTTTCAGGTCCACATTCAAGTACTATCTTCTCCTTGTTTAGTGGGGTGCTAAGTACCTGCCTAATTGTATATAGATAAAGAGATTATCTCTTATTAACTTTAAAGGATGTAAAATGGATTGAGTCAAAAGTTTAATAAGAAAAACTACCATATAAGGGACTCTGAGTATGTAAGAAGCATCAAAACAGTATCCTGAGGGTCAGACTATAGCATAGGCAAAATGAGGCCTGTCAAACCTGACCCACAAACCACCCAAGTCTCTTCTACTTCATCAGAAAAGAAGAATGAGGCATAAGAAGTCTGATGAACACAGACAATGTTTCTCAACGTCAAATAGTGAGACCCCAAATGGATTTGCCCTGTTTTCATTCTAGAGCACAAACACGCCAATAACATAAATTTTATTGAAGATTTCATATTGAGATGGAGAAGCTAATCACATAGTGAGCAAATCTAAGCATCCATCTTTTAAAGCAATTATAGCTTCCTCTACATCCTGCCGCTTCCAAACCTGTCATTCCTCTCTTATTTTTCCAAAATGTTTCCTCTCATTTTCCCCCAGAAGTATTTGTCTTTCTCTTCAGCATGTATAAAACCCGCTACGAAACCGAAAATTAATTACTTATTCCCCTAGACTTTCCCTCAGAGTACTCAAGTTTATTTTCATTTTCAAACCCATACACTTTCATATTATATTGTCTGGTCTTCATTAACAGTCCATGAGAGCTTTTTTTTTTTAAATAGAGAAAGCATGGCTCAAACAACTTGAGACTTGCCCAATGAGCATGGTCAATGGTGCAGCTCCCAAGCATTGTGTTCAGTAATTTCCTGGAACATGAAGTACTTGAAGGAATACCAAATGTATGCTTTATTTGCTAGTTCATGACCAAAATTGTGTTTTAGAGAATTTTTTTAGTAGAATAATAAAATGTAAAGACCCTTTAGAGGCCTCAGTGCTAATGCTAAGAGATAGAGGTTACCTGTGGGTCCTCCTTAGACTCCATGCAGATATCCAGAACAGATTGGAGGATGGAATGAAAGGGTTCTCGATAGGAATGTGAAGAAAACATGCTGCAAGCAGGAATTTTAAACCAGGAATACCCTAAGGACTTTATGGGGATCCAGATTTATACCCATCCGGGGGTGTTAGAATCTATAGAAGACTATTTTCTCACGTCTTTGTTTTTGTTTCAATCCACCATCCCTTCTTTGTATCTTGCTTTTAATTTTTTCCATATCTCTTTATTTTCTATTTATGTAGCTGTCTTCAGACACACCAAAAGAGGGCATGGGAATCCTATTACAGGTGGTTATGAGCCACCATGTGGTTGCTGGGAATTGAACTCAAGACCTCTGGAAGGGCAATCAGTGTTCTCAACCTCTGAGTCATCTCTCCAGCCCTATTTATTTCTTAAATATATGTATATGGGTGTTTTGAATGCACATATTGTATCATGTACATGTCTAGTACTCACAGAAGAAGGCATTGGATCCCCTGGAACTGAAGTTACAGATGGTTGTTACCCACCATGTGAGCTTCTGGAAATCAAACCCAGGTCCTCTGGAAAAGCAGTTAGTGCTTCCCTTATAAGCATTGCATGCCAGCTGCCTTGCTTTTATTTTATTCTTTAGTATCAGCTCAAAGAACCACAATATTTTAAGGGAACAAGAAACTACCTCAACGGCCCTTAGTATTGCCAATCCAAGATCTCACAAACACAAATACAAATTTTATGAGTTCTGTTTGTTTTTGTTTTGTTTTGTTTTGTTTRTCATTGCTCCATTCTACATGAAAAAAATGAGTTTCTCCTCAGGTCATAGGCTACCTACCCATAATCCAACAGAATCTTCATAGAAGAAAGAGTTGACTCTCCAGAGAGTTTCTTCTCAGTTACTATCCCCGGAAAATCTGGGAAAATTCTCCCCCCACCCTTTTCCATGTTAAAATAAAATGGCATGTCCTTCCTTGAAATTACATGATTCACTCAAAACATCTGATATTAATTTTAGAAACAAGGCTCGAGATATAAAAATGTGTAGAAAGCAACCGGGAGGGTCTGAGAGAGAGAGAGTTGAGAGGATGAGATGTGGCAACTCGGTAACTGGTTGTACCATCAGCTGTCACAGCCTGAACTAAAATCTGGTACCCTTCACCTTACAAAATGCCCTTTTCCTGAAAACATGCTCATTTGGGACACCAAACAAGATAACATCAGTAGGGTTCTAAAGTCTTTCCAGGGGACTAGTGTTTCCTACACCGAAAAATCCCAACTATCCCATCTACTGTATTCATTGTTGTGTGACAAAATCTTCCCTGGGGAGTCACGAACATACATGTCTACCCACCCCAGATAAGAATCCCTGACAAACCAAACTACAGAGACCATGAAAATCCATCTTGGTGAACTATGAGTTTTATTGGAATTGCTTACAAGAAGATCAGTGAAGAATTATTTAAAGGGGCAGGAATGACTCAAGAGAAGGCTGTATCACCAAAGCTCACCCCAGCACAGTGACAGCTCAGAAAAGTTGGGAAATCAGAGCATGTTGCACAGCCTACAAAATTGAAGAATTCCCCTTCCAAGAGACTCAATTGGTCTGAACCTCTTCCAGACAGCTGGTTGGTCTCAGAGTCTTCTTTCCAGCTTAGCTCATCTCAGAGAAACTTTTAGCAGTCTCTATTGCTCATTCTTGGGAGGAGGGACCTGGTGAATTTGATCAGTTTCAGGGACTTCCTGAAGCTATTTTGAGTCATTTACCCTCCTCCTTAAGCTTAAGTAGGAGGCTTCAGCTTCAGTAGGAACCTTCCTTCTTAAGCCTCACTGAAGATGGGATGCTTCAATCTTGGACAAAACTGTTAACAGCATATTCATAAAGTTCTTTAACCCAATCTTAAGCTTCCTGACATAATAAGTAAGAATCATAGCACCCAGCCCTGTCACTCTGATTGGCATTCCTAGGACATTCCTAGGATTTTTAAAAATCCTTCTTATTAATAGACCAGGTGGACTGTGTTCCAATATTTTTGCCCAGTATCCATGCAAACCACAGAAATGTATAGAAACATGAGTCTCTAGCTTCCCCTAGCTTGGGGATGGTGGAGTATTAGAAAACCTTCCTGAAGATGCTGGATTCTGGGATTGCACAATTAGAGGATCAAAAAGATCTAATTCTCTTTCATTGTTTGAATATGGTTTGTCTCCATCAAAATTCACTTTAGACTAAAGGCCCTGATTAAGAAACCATTTGATTCAGTTGGGCAATAGGGTCCATATAGGAAATAACTAGGCACTGGAGGTACGGCCATCGGAAGGGATTACTGTATATCTCATGGGAGCTAGAACTCCAAGAACTGATCAGGTCCTGTGGGTTCAGGTTGTTATATGGGTTTAAAGCCAGCACTTTTCCATTTTATTTCCTCACCTACCAAGTGACCTCTCTTGCTTGTGTTCTCATCATGAACACATGCTATTTGGACTTTTCAGCAATCACAAATACAACTCAAATACAGCTCTTTCCTTTTCACTCGGTATTTTGTGATAATAAGACAACATGGAATAAGGCATATTTTAACAAAATAAGAACAATAAAAATTTGACTGATTCAATCTCTCCCATGTACTGCTCCCATGCTCTATTTCCAAGTGTGTGTGTGTGTATGTGTGTGTGTGTGTGTGTGTGTGTGTGTGTGTGT
>BDUI01005599.1:23583-34185 GCA_002335545.1 Apodemus speciosus
AGAACTCAAGAAGTTAGACTCCAGAGAACCAAATAACCCTATCAAAAAACTGGGTACAGAGCTAAACAAAAAATTCTCAACTGAGGAATACCAGATGGCTGAGAAACACCTAAAGAAATGTTGAACATCCTTAATCATCAGGGAAATGCAAATCAAAACAACCCTGAGATTCCATCTCACACCAGTCAGAATGGCCAAGATCAAAAACTTAGGTAACAGCAGATGCTGGATAGAATGTGGAGAAAGAGGAACACTCCTCCACTACTGGTGGTAATGCAAGCTGGTAAAGCCACTCTGGAAATCAGCTTGGTGGTTCCTCAGAAAATTATACATAGTACTGAGGACCCAGCTATATCACTCCTGGGCATATACCCAGAAGATGCTCCAACAGGTAATAAGGACACATGCTCCACTATGTTCATAGCAGCCTTATTTATAATAGCCAGAAGCTGGAAAGGACCCAGATGTCCATCAACAGAGGAATGAACACTTTTCCACTCTTCAGGGACAGTCTTATTCCTACTCATTGTTGCATGGTAACCCTACACCTACCTCACCCGTAACATCTATAACATCTTCCCTTCTCACTTTTTCATAAAGCAGAGGCTTTTCTCTTTTTTCATTATATGTGCTGTGTGTGTGTGTGTGTGTGTGTGTGTGTGTGTGTGTGTTTGCACACATGCTTGTGTACATGTATCCAAGGCTGGTGTCAGAAACTCTCAACTGATCCTCTACCTTATTCAACAAGGCAATATCGTACAATAAAACCCAGGGATGGAATCAGGCGGTGGTGGGTCACACCTTCAATCCCAGCACTGGGAGGCAGAAGCAAGCAGAACTCTGTTGAGTTTGAGACCAGCTTGGTTTTTGGAGTGAGTTCTAGAACACCCCAGGCTACATAGAGAAACCCTGTTTCAAAAAAAAACAAAAACGAATTAATCTTAAAAATAAAATAAAATAAAATAAAATAAAATAAAATAAAATAAAATAAAATAAAATAAAATAAACTCAGGGATGGTGGATATGGCTAGTCTTACTATCCATCTTACTCTGCGGATGCCCTGTCTCTGGCTTCAGAGGCTGGCAGGCAACCACACTCACCTGCACTTGCACAGGTTTCTGAAGATCCAAAATATGATCCTCACGCTTAACAACTAAGCCACCACCTTATGCACCGGAGTTGGGGCTTAATAACGGTAGTCKAAGAACAGGCTTAAATTTGAAGAAGAAGAAAAATGAAACATTCAAAAAGATAAGACACACATCTGAGAGTGTGGATATGGGCAGCTCTAAGGAAAATCTACAGAAAATAAGACACATCAAACTGAACAGGAGAGAGGGGGGAGAGAGAGAGGAAGAGGGAGAGAGGGAGAGGGAGAGAGAGAGGGAGACAGAGGAAGAGAGAGAGAGGGAGAGACAGGGAGAGGGAGACAGGGAGAGGGAGAGAGGGAGAGGGAGAGAGAGAAAGGGAAAGAAAGTCACCCTTTCATGTTTTTAAACCCTACCTTCCTTCCTTCTTTCCTTCCTTCCTTCCTTCCTTCCTTCCTTCCATCCATCCATCCTTCCATAGATGACTTCAGGAACAGCTATTTCCAACTCCTGTATTTTTCCTGGCTGCCCCTTCTCTGAACCCAGACTCTGAAACTATAAAYTAGACCTCCAAGATACTCTGGCTGTGCTTTCCAGTCGAAGAACACAGCCTGTTCTGTGTGATTGGGTGCTATTCATAGATACATATGAAGGGACAATTGCCTCCTGTGTGACTCTCCTATAAGTTCCAGGTAGACAGCAAACCTTGGGATGCAGGTGTACAGAGACACCCTGCCAATGCTTGCTGGTACGCAGGATGCAGGCTAACTTTATGGCTAGTTCTGATCATTTCAGAGCTCTTGGCAAAAAATGGCTCATGCAGACATAGCAAGGGACGGTGATGAACTAGGTTGTGCAGTGCATGGCTGGCCTCCCGGGAAGGAGCAAAGGCAATCCTCTGACCACCAGCTATGGGGGAAATCATTCCCAACATCCACCAACCATGCATTGTAACTGCACGGGTCCTTAAGGGAAGATGCACGAAATCAGCACAACCAGTAGATTTTTCCGTCCCTTTCATTGTTCTACATCCCCCCCTTTTTTTGACTTAAGAAAAAGGTAATATAGCCCTTCCCTTCCTTTAGTTTACAAAGATTTTATTCCTAAATGAATTATGAATAATTAAAAACTCCACTCCATTTGTTCTATATTGTTGTTAATTGAAAAAATTAAAGATGCATGGGCTGTAACCTCCAAGGTGGCCCTGGAGAAGCCAGAGGATGGCTGGGAGGGGGTGGGGAGGGACATGCCCTAATATCTCCTAGGCCTGCTGCCAGCACTACCTTTACCAGGGTCCCTGTTGACTGCTGGGATCACTTCTCTTGCCTGTCCCCACCGTTTTCCATCAAGCTCACTGAGAGTACAATGTCATTTATTTCCTAAATGCACATCTCTCTTGTGCTCATGTAAAAGCCGTAAGGTGAAAGGAGTACAGTCATCATTTGAGAAATGGAGAGAGCTGCCCCCTCCCATTTCTCTCCAGCGGCCTCTCGGGGTAAGCCGAGGCCCCAGATGCCAAAGTGACCTGCTGAGTGTGAGATGGGACCAAGTCTGAAGTCGGAGAGCCCGACTGTCACACTGTCTGGTCCCTGCTATCCTCAAGAGCCAGATATAAACCTAGACCTGCAGAAAGCAAGGGCGGTGTATCATTTCTCCAATATGCACCACTGTGGGAACACACTCAGTAGGGGCCACCTCTACCCTGTGATCTTCCTCTTCTCTCTGGCGATCCCTCTTCTAATATCTGGTTGAGCTCCATCCATCTGTCCCATATCTTGTTTAGCACTCGATGGTTGCATGAGCACTTTGTACCCATTAGGCATGATAAACTAACAGGGTAACAAAACCCAGAATCCCAGTGTCGTGAAACAATAAACACTCCTCAGTTACCCGCCAGTGCAACAGCCCACTGCTCAAATAGCAGCTCAGACATCCAGGACCCTCTCTCTTCTTGCAACCTCTTTACCCCCTGCTCATTCCTGGGACCATTTTCTATCCACCTGGTGAACGGAAACAATAACAAAGGATGCTCTGACATACTCAGCCTGCCTTTCTACCCTCTCCTCTTCCTAGAGAGAGCTCTGGACTCATCGCCCTCCAAGATCCCAGGAACTGGCCTACTGCTCTGGTCTGCTCAGCACTGATGGTGCCCAGCCTCCCAGGAGTGTTACAGAATGATCTCATGCTACTTCAGGGATGTTCTTCTCAGAATTTCCCCAGTATGTTCTACCTTAACATGCTCCCTATGATATGAAATGAGCTATTGCCACCGTAGGACCTCTACCACTGAGAAGAGAACTGGGCTGGGACTCAGGATGACCCTTTGGCAAAGATCGTTGCCATCATCTTGGCTTGAGTTCTTCATTGACAGAAGGCAAAGTAAAAAAAGACCTTCCGTAACTATCCTGTACCAAGATCAGGCTAACAAGTCACTACAAACGTGGGCAGCCTCTTCCCAGTCAAGTGTACAACAAGTGGGACCAGAAAACATGATTACTTCCCCAGGACAATTGCCCAATGGGAGTTTTGTTTCCCTCTGCACTTTTGGCAGTCCTGGGAGGGAGGGAGTTGGAACTCACATCCAGGAGCCCAGGGAGAGCTACAGTCTAATTAGTTGCTTTTCTGCTTGGTTGGTGAGCAGCGCTTGCTCGAGGTTGTGCCTTGCTGTGAGTTCTGCTTTATGCATCTCACTCCTCCACCTTTAATGTTCCCGTGATCCAATTTCCTTTGCAACAAATAAATAAATAAAATTAAATGTTTTAGCCGAATACAAACCCACTCACTGCGAGAGGCCTGGATGGCGCATTAAACTATGAAAGATTCGTTTTCTTCGTTAAAGTGGCCAGCCCTTAATCTCCACATTTTCTGCCTCCCCGTAGCCTGGCTTGCTCATATGAAAATAAAATCCCAGCCTCCTCTGGGAGAGCTCAGTCTCAGGGATTCAGACACTCTCGAGCCTCACAGTCAGTCCAGGGCATAGAGATGAACAAGCAGAAGGGTAGGAAAGGGGCTTCTGGAAGCTTTTCCCTGGAGTTTGTTTTTCTCTGCGTCTCTGTACTAGGAGGGTCCACGGGATGCATGATGCTCTCTATACACAGGAAGCAGGGAGCAGATCAGGACATGAGTCCTGGGTTCACTGCACCTGCTTGGAAGGTCAACCTGCATGGCCTTGGGATGCTGCTATGAGCACTGCCTCGCAACAACCCCACCTTCAGCATTTCCTCAGCACAGCTTCCAGAGCATTCCTTATAGGTTCCAGGGACGCTGTCCCTGACGCCCACACTCGCAACACTGTCACCTGCTGTCAGCCTGCAAAGTGGATGCAAATGCTGCCTTAGAGGGGAAGGTTTTCGGGAGAGCTCAGAAGTGCCTCCCGCCATCCTTCAGGGAACTGGGTGTCTGGATGAAAAGAGAGGGTTTGCTTAATAATTATCACTGTCCCGCTCAGTGCAAAACCCACCGAGCTTGGCTAATCAAGACTGAATTGGAACTGTTTGCAAGGTTGCCTTAATTGAACTGTGTAAGTCTTATTGACTCGAATCCATTAACCACCTGTTGGTGAGGAGGTCTGCTGGGCCTGGCCCACCGGAGAAGGGGTAAGAATCCAGAGGAAGCCGCTCCTCTTCCTTCTAAGCTTAGTTTAACTGAGTGGACCGGACACATAATTGAAGAACAAGACGAAATGGGAGCAATTTAAGGCCAAATAAGAAGTTTAAAAGAAGGCAGGGGGAAAAATTACAGCAATAGTTATTCCTAAACGCAGTCCCACTTTATGTCTCCGCGATCTTTGATCTTCACAAACACCTTCTGAACTCAGGAGTAGCATTAACCCTGCTTCCCAGCAAACCCCAGGCCTAGAGATGTCTGTCATGTGATTTTATTAAGGTCACACAGCTAATGAGTGAGAAAGGGGCATTCTAATTCCACTTATCCCACACACCTGGTCACCATGCAGCTCAAAGGACAAAAACCCAGGGGGCTACAGTTTCAGGAGTAGCTTGAGCTGACAAGGACTCTTTAAAAACAATTGTACTTATGGATAAGTGTGTATGTGTGTATGGGATGTGAGAGTGTATCAGGAGAATATCAGGTTCCCTGGAACTGGAGTGATAGGTGGTTTTGGACCAGCTCTCAGGCATACTATAAAAAGTTCTCTGCGAGAGCAGTGCACTCAGTACTACTGAGCCATCTCTCCAGCCCTAAGGACCCATTTTGTTTTTTAAAGATTTATTTTATTTATATGAGTACACTGTGGCTGTCTTCAGACACACCAGAAGAAGGCATCAGATCCCATTACAGATGGTTGTGAGCCACCATGTGGTTGCTGAGAATTGAACTCAGGACCTCTGGAAGAGCAGTCAATGCTCTGAACCACTGAGCCATCTCTCCAGCCCCAGGACTGATTTTAAAAAAACATATTTTATAGTTATTTCTTAAGTATGTTTATGTTTATGAACACCCTGGCACTCACATAGAGGTCAAAGGACAACTTGAAGGAGTCAGTTCTCTCCTTCCACTATGAGGACTCTGGGAACTGAACTCAGGTCACCAAGCGTGCAGGCAAGTGCCTTCACTAACTGAGTCATCCGGCCAGCCTAAAGACAGCTTGTTTTTATTTATTTATTTTTAAATGTTGTTGTTCACGTTAGCTCACAAATAGTCCTGGGTTTCTTGTTACATTTTTTTACATGTGTCACTTGCTTTGTTCTTTTGGCCCCTCCCACAGCCCTCTCCCCCCCTCCACAACCTGCTGGTCCCTTGCTTGTCCCAAGTTTTTCCTCTTCCGCTTTTATGTCACCTAAGCTCAGTTATCCTTTCTTGTTCCCTCTTCTCCTTCTCTCTACATCCCTTCCCCCTTGCCTAGTCCCCCTTTCACTTCCGTGTCTGACCTATGTATAACAGGAAGAGATTATATAGTATAGAAATATGTATTTTTAGAAGTCTAGATTCTATATATAAAATAAAAAATGTTCTGTCCTTCTGAGTCCAGTTTACTTCACTTAACATGATCATCTTCAGTTCTATTTTCCTATGAATGTTATTCATTCTCCTTTATAGATACATGCAATTTTACTGTGTATGTCTACCATAATCGTAACCCATCCTAACCAATTCCTTGTGTTGTGGGTAGGAAAGTAATAAACACGGATGTGCAGGTATCTCTGTGGTGTGCTGGCTTAGCATCCTTTGGGTGTATACCCATCCATCACTGATCTATTTTTCTTTCTTTCTCCTTCCTCTCTTTCTGATGAGCCTCCATCCTTACCTCCATAAGATGCACTAGTTTACACATCCATCAGCAGTGTGCAAAGATTTCTCGTTGCTTATATTTTTACCAGCATTTATTGTCATTTGTTTTCTTGATGGTGACCATTCTGTCCTGGCTTTTCTCCCTGTTGGGGAAGGATGGTGGGCATTGTTTTGCAAGTATTCTTCGGCCCTTTTCATTTCTTCCTTTGAATACTATCTATATGGATTCATTGGCCCATTTGCAGATTGGATATAACAAAAAAAAGAAAGAAAGAAAGAAAAACTATAGACCAATTTCCCCGGGGAATAGAGATGCAAAATGCTCAATAAAATTCTGGAAAGTCAAACTCAGCAACATATTGAGATCGCACTTCAGGAAGCCATTGCTAAAGCCTAGGATCCCAACAACAGAATAAGCTGTGTGTGGAATAAATAAGGAGCTCGGTGGCTGCGAGGTCCCCTAGCAAGTGCAGAAGAATCCAGCCTAAAAGGAGACTGGCCAAACTCATTCAAATGAGGGATGTGTCATTGTTAGAGACAGAACATGACAGGCCCAAAATAAGGAGAAGTAGACTGATTGGCAACAATATAGAATAGGAATTAGAGATGTGTTTCTTTGGCAAAGCTGGGAGGTTAATTTAACAAAATCCCCCTCACAATGGGCAAGACCTAGCAAGATGCTAGGGTTAAGCTAAAAGATCTGGTTATTAGAAATAGCCTGAAAACTTAGAAAGGACGGGGCATGTGGGGAGAAATGTGTGTCACATCCTTGAGAGAACCACAGTACAAAGACAGAGAATTTCAGCATTCAAGGCCATCTGCTCATAGAAATAAGAGATCAGGTCACCAAGGGATCAGAACTGGTTAATAAGAACCAGGCTGGGGTCCTTGGAGATGCTGCTGCCTTCAGTGTCTGTTCTGTGTAGCCCTTCCTGAAGCCATGTGGTTTGCAGGTACAGGGTTTAGAGACATACGGTGTCACAAGTGGTCGATTCCCTTTATGCAGTGGGACTAACCTTACAATCCATGAGACAGATGACCCTGGAGATGCCCTCACCCACGGCACAGCAGAACCCTGGAATGATGAATAGACAATCAGGCTCTGAGACCAGAATGCCCAGCACAGCACAGAGCATGGTGACATGGCTCCTGTCCCAGAACATCCATCTGGGCAGAGACAAGGAAATTGCAGGCCTGAATCTGCTCTTTGCCATTTTCTAGAAAATGGCTTCGCTGGTTCACTTAGAAAAAGAAGGGAAGGAAGGAATACCGGCCAATTCTGAAGGCTAATTGCCTTTGCTCTCAATGACTGCCCATGCTTTTTCCAGCAAGCATTCTCTCCTGTCACTGTGCCGCCAGGACCACTCTCTGTTTCCAATCAGCCCTGAAAATAGTCCTTGATAGAGATAATAGGAAGAACAAAGAGAAATTTGGAGGAGCAGAGAGAGGCGAGCAAACCCATGTCTAACTGACGTATGGGGCTTGCTTTCAGAAGAGCTCTTCAGTTAGGCCCTGGTACAGCTCCAAACGCAAGGTATTAAGTAAACCCCAAGAAGCAGACTTGGATGGAGATCAAGGGAACTTTGCACCTTTTTTTTAGGTCATTGGCTCTTTGGAGAATCTAGAAAAGCTATAGAAAACCTTTTCTTGTTCATCAGGACAAAAAATGCACACACACACACACACACACATTTTCAGCATAGTAGTTCAGAGCTCATGGACTCCCTGAAAGCCCAATGACAAACTGATTAGAAAGCCATGATATACATATTCTTTTCTAAAGGCTGTGTGTTTGGGAGGGGTATATGACTATGTGTCTCTATGTGCATATGTATGAATGTGTCTCTGTCTATAGGTATGTACATGTGTTTGTCTCTGTGTATATGTATGCATATGTATATGTCTGTGTATGTATATATGTTTCTTGTGATTATATGTGTGTCTGTATTGACTGTGTCTACATGTGCATATATCTGTGTATGTATGAGTATGTGTATAATGTGTGCTTAGGTATGTGTGTATTTGTGCTTGTGTGTGTGTCTGTATGTGTGTAGTTGTGTCTGTATCTGTATGTTCATGTGTGTGCATATCTGAATATCTATGTTATATGTATGTGTGTTTATGTTTGTATGCTTGTCTGTCTGAATGTATGAATATATATGTGTGTTTATATTTGTATATCTCTGGATATGTATAGTTGTGTCTATCTGTATCTGTGTACATATGCATCTATGTATTTATATGTGCATATGTATCTGTGTGTTTGTATGTGTTTACATGTATATGTGTATTTATGCTTGTCTGTGTATGTATATGTGTAGCTGTGTCTGTATCTGTGTGTTAAGAGAGAAKGGCTGTTTCATTTCTTTAATCAATCTAATGGCCACAGCAGCACTAAAAGTCTTTTTGCAAATAAATGAACATGAAAGTCTAAGGAACACGAGGCCTGGTACTCTAACAGGAGCCAGCAGCCCTGACGGTCTCACTCTCAGGCCTAAGCAAGAACACGTGGTCCACTGAACAAGTAATGGGCTATGGAAGGGCTGGGAGCACATCAATGCTCAAGCCTGACGAGAGGCTCTGCTAGGGCTTGGGACTCCCAGCATGTGGGTGCGCATGGTCAATGCACAGGTTCTGATTCAGCCTGGGACTGAGCTTGCAGTCTTGTCTTTCCAACCAGCTCCTGGATGGTGTTGGTGCTGCTTTGAACAACAGGAACCTATGCAATGATCAGGTCTAGCCAGAAGCCCCAGCAGGGACCTTGAACTTTTGCCCTAGAAGAGGGTTCTCTGGATGCTACAAGATAGAAATGTTTCTTCAGTTAGGGGTAAAACTGCCAGAACCTCTAATGTGTCATCATCCAAGGGCTGAGGATAAGGCCTCTTCCTTAGCCAAGCAGGTGTCTTAGTTAGCATTGCTAATGCTGTAATGAAACACCATGACCAAAAGCAATTTGGGAAGGAAAGCGTCTATTGGCTTACATGTCCTGAGTCACAGTTCACTGAGGAAAGCTAAGGGGTCAGGAACCTGGAGGCAGGGGCTGATGCAGAGGCCATGGAGGGGCGCTGCTTACTGGCTTGCTCCTCATTGCTTGCTCAGCTGCTTTCTTATAGGACCTGGGGCCAACCCAGGGGTTGTACCACCCACAATGGGCTGGGCCCACCCCATCAATCACTAGTAAAGATAATGCCCTACAAGCTTGCCTGCAGCCTGATTTTACAGAGGTATTTTCTCAACTAGGGTTCCCTCCACTCAGATGTCTCTACCTTCTGTCAGGTTGACATAACCTACTGACTAACCAGCACCAGTGGTATCATGAGTTCTCTACAAACTCCCTATAGTACYAAGCTTCTGAGGGTCTGTTCATTCTCAGTAGTCTGWCCTGGAGGCAAAATACTAYCTAGTAAGTCTCCTTTTCTCAGGCACCAATTGTGCAATCTGTTCTGTTCTAGGACATGGGAGATGGGTAAAGAGTAAGAAGAAAGCAGAGGTCAAAGAGAAGACCATTTGGAAATTCTGTAGCCCAATCTAGTCATTTTACAGATGGAAGATACTGAAGCCCAGAAGGGCATTTAAGACTTCATAGTTGGCTGACCGCTGAGCTAGGACCAAACACAGGTCTCTTGACCCCTTCTAATCTCTCCCCGCTACTGGGATCAGCCAAAGAGCACATAGTGGCTCTTAATGAAGGCAAAATGGCAGTTTAAACAAACTAAGCTTRGGGTCATAGGTCATGTGTCATTCATGGCTCCCTGACAGGGTAGCCTATGGCAGACAAGGCTAAAACTAAGACAGCTCGGAGGGCCTTGATATAACTGGGGTGTAGGGCTTCTATTCACCAGAGGCAATCCGCTTGGAATTAGAGTCCTCTGTTGCCAAGTAGATCTCCTCTCTAAAGCCTGAGGTCATGGAAGACAACTCCTATCTCAGTTTGGCTGCCAAGCAGCCCCTACTCAGTCTGGCATAAACCCCAGCGTATTGTGGGTGTCAGGGAGYCTCCCAGATGCAGCAGACAAGGGACAGAAGAGATGCTGACCCAGGAGCAGCATTGACACAAGCCTCTCTAGACACATTACAGACTGTCAGCCTATTAGGCCAGGCGCCAAGCGCCTGGGGGAAGATCAGTTCCAATCAGGCCACTATCTGTGGCCATCAGACAATCCCACAGTGAAGACAGAAGATCTAACTTTGCAGTGAGATTGAGCCTGGCCTTCCTGCTCCCTCAGACAAGCTCCTTTCCAGAAATGAGTAAGAAAAATAAAA
>BDUI01005600.1:23459-37695 GCA_002335545.1 Apodemus speciosus
AGAGTCAGCTCAAGGGACTGGTAATATAGCTCAGAGGTTAAGAGCACTGGCTACTCTTCCAGAGGTCCTGAGTCCAATTCCCAGCAATACCATGGTAGCTCACAACCATCTGTAATGGGATCTGATGCATGAAGACACATACTCATATACATAAAATAAGTAAACAAATCTTAAAAAAAAAAAGACTCAGCTCAAAAGTGACGCTTCTTCTTATACAGGCCCTCTGCCTCCTGCCCTTCTACCCTGCATAGACCTTTGCTATGATCTTAGGAAATTCCGTGGTCCCTGTCTGTTCATGAGTTGTTCTCCCTGGAATACAGAGATGTCTCCCCACTTCCTGGCACAGAGCTGGGCATGATGGTTTACATGAACCCGTGAGTGAGTAAGGGGATCCGAGATTGGACTCTGGCTAGCAGCCTCCTGAGTTGGCCCCTCGGGGATGAGAAGTTGGCTCCGTACCTTCTCTCCAATCTCTGTCTGGTCCCCACCAGGAAGCACATCCAGATCAGCTAGCAGGGCACATGTCTCCAGAGCCTGTTGGTAGCGCTTGGGTTTCATGGGTTGGCCAAATAGCACATTTTCCTGAAGTGTRCAGTTCTGGATCCACGCCTGCTGAGGCACGTAGGCCACAGAGCCCTGGCCAAGGAGAAGGGAGAAGGTACCTCAGGGCTTGCCTGAGGCTGGCCACACTTTATGGCTTTTTAGAGACCCTCTCCCTCTTACCTTGACAGACACCGCACCTTCCAGCTTCTCCATCTCTCCAAGTAAGGCAGACACCAGAGAAGACTTCCCACAGCCCACAGGTCCCACCACGGCCACCAACGCCCCCTTGGGGATTTGAATGTTTAGGCTAAAAGCAAGGAGCAGCGACCGGTCAGTGGTGGGGCTTGGGTTTGATCCAAGCCGTCCATCTGCAGACCCAAGGCCTCCTCCCTCCCCGACACCACCCTGGCAAAAAAGCAGGGTCTTCTTGCATTTCCTGTCAAAGCCAGCCGCCAGCCGACAAGGAGAGAGAGGGCTATGTTTGATCTGACCTCTGTCCACTTTGGATAGCTGGCAAGTGAGTGAGAGAAGACGATGCTACCTGTGCAGGGCGGGTGGCAGGTCCTGGGCCCAGGTGAAGGTGCCGTTCTGTATGGTGATGGCATGGCCTAGGAGGACCAAGATGCACAGGGGTCAGTGAGTCTCGGACAATGGGAGAAGTCAGGGAGGCTTGGGAGGAGCTTGGGCAAGGGAGAGGATCCCTGGAGCACCGACAGAGGGAGGAGCATGAGGAGCCCTGGCGGGGGTGGGGGGGAAGGGTAAAGGAGAAGAACTGATCAATAGAGGGGCTTCAGAGTTCAGAGAAAAGAGGGGGTCAGAGGAGGAGTCTTAGAAAGCTTGGAGCAGGATCGCCCTGGAGTAAGAGTGTTGGGACCTGGGGAGATGATCTTTCTTTCCACACACTGGGGATCAAGTTCATCTTGGTTCAGGAAATCCTGGATCCGTTTCAGAGACACGCTGGTCTGCAGGAGGGTGTGGATTAGCCTCACCATGGCTCTGTGGGTTCCCAACTTCTGGGGCTAACCAGGACTCCCTGAGGACCAACTCATTAATGCTGGGACCCCCTCCCATAACCAAGTCATGCGTGGCTCCCGCTGCCTGAAGAGAAGGTCTGGTTTGCTAAAGGGAGGCTGGGTCGGAAACTCAGGCCCCGTGACTACAAACCACCCACGTAACTAACCTTCATGGCTTTCCCCGATGCCCTCTCCCCACCTGATTATCCGTCGATCCCTAAGTGAATCTCGCTTGACCTCCCCACGTAGCCTAAGTCTCACAGACGCCCCGCTTGCCTTGCGTTACCTGCGTCAGGCCACTGATCAACTGAGGCAGCATGTTGAGGGGCATCTTTAAGATATTGAACAAAGACAGGGACACAAAGGCCTTCTCGGCATCCAGCACATTGTTCTCGTCCACACACACGTACACTCCGAGGGTCATCAGGGTCACCTGGGTAACATGGGAAGGAGTGTCATGGCGGAGTTCCCCGGGTTGGGGGGGAGACCCAAGACCTGGGCTGGCCTACCAACCTTCCAGGAACCCCATGCCAGTGGAGGGCCTCACCAGAAACGGGGTGCAGATCCAGATGAAGGTGGAGATGGCCTGCAGGTAGGCCCCCTTCCTCAGCAGCTGGAGCTCACTCTGCCTGATGCCTTCTACCTGCTCCAGGAAGCTGGGCTCCCACGCGTACAGCTTCAGCACTTTGATGCCGTTCAGAATCTCGCTCATCAGCTTGATGCGGGAGTCCTTGAACTTCATTTGCTGTACCTGTGAGGAAAGGAACAGCGGCTCAGCCTCTCCCCTCCCCAGACCTCCGACCCACTGGCCTCACACCTCCCGTACCTCACCGTCCATTGTAGCTATTCCAATGTTGCTCGACATGCCTCCCCACCCCTGTCCCTACACAGCCCGTGTCCCCTGACTCAGAAGAGCAGCTCCACATTCAGTGTCACCACCACCGACCTTACCAAGCAGCATCCTTTGGCCCTGACTTTCATTCCCATCCCTACTTCTTCACACAGTGTCCCCCCAGTCAGACTACAGAGGCTCCCACAGGCAAGGCTTGTTTTTCTGTTCACTTGGACCCTAATCTAAGGCCTGACATAACCACGGTGATTTATACACTCAGCTCTTGTTTACTGAGTGGCTATATGCCAACTCAAGTGCCAGATGCAAGATATCAATGAGGAGCAATTCCGAGGGGACCCTAGCCATTGTACCGTTGACAGTCTGATAGCAGAGGCGGGCAGCTCTCTGTAAGATTAAGGCTAGCCTGGTCTAATGAGTGAATGCTGGGACTACATGGAGAAGTACCCGTCTCATAACAAACTGGGCCCACACCATCCCATACCATCTCATCTATTGTATCTATTACATGTTGCTCAACAAATATTTACCAAAAATAGATACTTAATTGGAAATCGATTGTGTATGATCCAAAGGGAAGGAACAGGATACAGGTAGGGGTGAACAGGTGAGGGCAGGGGAATGACCTTGGGGTAATCAAGGCAGTTCTCTGAAGGAAGTGATGCTTATGCTGAGGGGTAAAGAGAGGGAAGGAGTCGAAGAGGCAAGGAGAGTGAGAAATATGCCAGAAAGAGAGAAAGGTCCATGTAGTGACCCAGATGTACACACATCTGGAATGTGGTCATCCCTTGAGGATTAGGGATGGAGACATGCAAAGACCAAGGGAGCCTGGAGGGTGGTCGTGGTGGCTTGAAGGAGAATAGCACCCCCCCCCCATAGGCTCGTGCGTGCGAATGCGTAGTCACCAGAGATTCGCATTGTTCGAAAGGATTAGAAGGATTAGGAGGAATAGCCAAGCCCAGGGGCTCTCTCTCTCTCTCTCTCTCTCTCTCTCTTTCTCTCTCTCTCTCTCTCTCTGCCTCTCTCTTTGTCTCTCTCTCTCTGTCTCTCTTTGTCTCTCTCTCTCTGTCTCTCTTTGTCCCTCTCTCTGTCTCTCTTTGTCTCTCTCTCTGTCTCTCTTTGTCCCTCTCTCTGTCTCTCTTTGTCTCTCTCTGTCTCTCTTTGTCTCTCTCTGTCTCTTTGTCCCTCTCTCTGTCTCTCTTTGTCTCTCTCTCTGTCTCTCTCTTTGTCCCTCTCTCTGTCTCTCTTTNTCTCTCTCTGTCTCTTTGTCCCTCTCTCTGTCTCTCTTTGTCTCTCTCTCTGTCTCTCTCTTTGTCCCTCTCTCTGTCTCTCTTTGTCTCTCTCTCTCTGTCTCTCTGTCTCTCTGTCTCTCTCTCTCCCCTCCCCCCCTTTGGATGAGGATGTAGCTCTCAACTACTTTTCTAGCACCACGCCTCCCACGCCTACTGTCATGTTTCCTATCATGGCGCCATCCACTATCGTGATGATAATGGACTACATCTCTGAAAACTCTTAGCAAACCCCCAGTTAAATGCTTTCTTTTATAAGAGTTGCCTTGGTCGTGGTGTCTTTTTCCAGCAACAGGACAATGACAAAGACAGCGGTCTCAGGTGGTTTGTCATTTATTCTATGACAAACAGAGAGCTGCTGAAGAGGCCAGTAATCCTTTGCAGATGGATAATTCATTGTCCGGTTATTAACTCTTATCATCATGAAGTGGAAACCCATGTGAATCCCTTCTCTACCTGTCTCTGGACTTGCCTTGGTTATTCTGGGCCTTGGTCTCACTGCTGTGAAATCAGACTGTCGCTACAGTGATAGGGATTGAGGGGGTAAGGTTTGTACAAAGGGCGGTGGCTATCCACATTTGGTAGAGGGAGTGGAGAAGCCTGGAGAATAGAATGTGAACTCTGGTTCTCAGCACCACCACYCCCAGCTGGTATTCCCATCTAAAGAAGATGCCTCACCCACCTGGTAGGTCTTCATCTTCACGGACACAGCTCCATTGAGTGGTATCAGCAAGACTATCACAGCTACTCCAGCTAGGACTGATGGGCCCAGGATCTGAGGAGACATAGACAAATGGAGGGTCAGGTAAGACAGAGCTCAACAGAGACTGGAAGATTTGAAGTACGACGGGCAAGAGACAAAAGACACCAGACAGGTAAAGAGAAAGCCACGACCACATCAACAGATAGGTGAAGCAGCCATCTATCAGATGATGACCACAGATGGCCAGTGGCACCCATGGAGAGGGCTGTCCAAGCTGGTTGTGTGGCCACAGGCCTGGGATTCTATTACTTAGATGGTTAGAGGTCTGCCTGGGCTACACAGTGATTTCAAGATCAGCCCCAGCAACTTAGTAAGATCACCTCCCGCTGTCTTGAAATAAAAATTCAAAGGGCAGAGGTGTTAGTAGCAGAATGTGTGTCTTCCATGTACCCCTTGGCCCTGGCTTTTGAGGAATAAATCTCAGCCTAGGATAGGAAGACTGGGGTGACCAAGGTCTCCTACCTAAGGATGATCTTATGGGCCTGACACCGTTCATCTCTAAGCATAGATGGATGTGATCAGAGGGAGGGATGGAGCTCAAGTTCGGGAATTACCTGCCAGAGGAAGTATATTGCCAGGATGACCTGCAAAGGTGCAGACCACAGCAGGTTGATGAAGGGGGAGACATCCATGAAGCGCTGGGCATCCACTGACATGAGGTTGACCATTTCTCCCACCGTGGACTCACGTTTCACTGAGTTAGTGATGACCAGAGCCTGCAGATGAAGAGTTGGGGAATGGACCAAGGCCAGGAGCTTCTCCCAAGCAGCCCAGAACTGACCTCACCCAGGACGTGTCCCACCCTGGCTGACCTTCCTGTAGATGACACCTATGATCGCAGTCCGGAACCTCAAGGCCATCACAAAGATGCAGTGGTGATATTGGTGTAAGATCAATGTCTGCATGGTGGAGGTCACGAACATCAGTCCGGCCAGCAGGAAGCCCCACCAGGTGGGGGCCGTGGGATCAGAAATAAACCGGATGAGTATACTGCAGAGGGAAATCAGGTATGAGACTGGCTTGCTCTTCTCAGCCTGTCTCTCATGCAATAGCTCTTATCATCAGCCTTGCCTGCTTGTCCTCACCTCCTTGAATGTCATGGCAGGCAGAAGAGGCATGTTTTCACTGGCTAGATCTTCTTACTTATTCTCCAGGACTGCTGGGGGCGCTAGACCCACCACAGGACCATGGGAACTTTCATTCCACAAGTCCTCCCAATGCCTGACCCCCGGTGCTATCTGCTGTCTTCACTGGGGCTTTTGTCCGCCTCTCCTATGGCTGCCTTCATTTTCCTCCCCTTACCTCCTGGCCTGCCTCACTCCTCACCACTCTCAACAGCTCCCCCATCTTTCCAGTTAAAGGCCCACCGAGAATTCCCTGCTGTTCCCAAAGCTCCCAAGCTTCCCCAAGCTCATCCTTGGTTCCAGTCTTATAAAAGGAGTTGTTCTTCTGACTTTCCAAGCTCTGTCTTGTCTCCCTAAGCCCAGGATTCAATCTTCCTGTTGGGTAAGATCCAACAGAAAGTTTGGATCCAAACATTGGCATGCCATTGTTGCATGACATTTAATAGCGTCACCTCTTCTGTGCCTCCCCTTATGAACACAGGCAAGACTCGTCATGTTATAGAACAAACCTCTCAACCTCATGGAGTTTTCCAGCCACCATCAGAGTCAAGCCTGCCATTCTCCTGGAGGCTGATTTGTGTCTTGGCCCTCTGGTACCTATGAATGTGACCTCATGTAGACATGGAATCTTTGTAGCTATAATAGGTTATGAGGTGAAGTAATGCAAGTACTGTTGTCTTTATCAGAAGAGAGGGAAATTTGCACATGCACACCCAGAGACAGAAAGAGAGACGAGAAGGGGGGGAAGGAGAGAGAGAGAGAAAGGAGTCGTGTGGTGGAGGCATAGATCTGAGTAATGAACTTTCATGTTAGGAACACCAGGAACTGCTGACAACCACCAAAGCTAAAAGACAAGATCAGTAGAGATTCTCATCCAGAGTCTTTGGCAAAAACCAAGTCTTCATCAGAGCATGGAAACAAATGTCTGAATCCCAGCACTGAGAAGACCCGAAGCAGGAGGACTGTCAGTCAGGGCTAGCCTGGGCCCCAGAGCAAGACTCAATTTCAAAAAAACAAACAAAAAAACTAACTAACTAAAACCTGATGCAGGAGTAGTGATGCAGGCTTTCAATCCCAGCACTCAGGAGGAAGAGGCGGGAAGATTGCGTGTGTGTTTGAGGCCAGCCTGGTCTGACAGAGAGAGTTCCAGACCAGACCAGTCAGTACTACGTAGTGAGATCATGTCAAACCAAACCAAGCAACCAATTACTCAAACAAACAAACGAAACCCATCACCGATCCTGTCTTTGATTTTGAACAGTGGGGCAGACATGAAGGAATAATCTCTATTGTCTCAGGTTGCCCACATGATGATAACTTGTTAGAACATCTCTGTAAACCACACAGGGCATTCTGAGACTTTGGTTTCATTGCAGCCACTCTGCAGCTCTGAGGCCTTCTTCCCCCTCTGTCCCAGGCTCCAGCCTTTGCAAAGCTGCTGACCAACTTATCGCTGCCTTCCCAGAACGAAGTTAGCTGGTTAATTTTCTGGAAGCCCCTCTTTCCCCCAAAAGTACTCTCTTGGGCTCATCTTGTGTCCCTGGCTCTGGACCTTTAATCCTAAAAGTGCTGTCAGGACTGCTAAAGCTCTGCTGAGGCCCTTAGGCCTCTCCCTCTCACAGACTGTCTAGGAGAGAGAGCTGAGGCTCCTGAAAGGTGCCTCCTCTCAGAGGGCCCACCTAGCCAGCACCTAGCCCTGGCCCTGCCCCTTTTCTCCCCCTGAACTCATCAATCAGAGGAAGGTCCACAGTTCCTCAGAGGCACTGGCTGCCTTTGACAGAGTAGCTCCTGAGTCCTTGTTTGCCCTACTCCTGCCTTGTGCTGCCCTCTGACCCTTGGCCTAGCCTGCATCTTGCCACTTTGCCCCACCCCTGGCACAGGGCCCAGCCTTTGAAATGTAAACAAGGTACCTCTCCCTGGCTTTCCCTCCCCCCTGGGTAGCTTTCTCCAACTGTCCCCAACTCCCCGAGTCATGCTGTCTCAGCCCTTGGTGACTCAGCCAGTTGCACTTCCCCCTTTCCCACATTCACTTAGTTCTTCAGAGATAACCTCTCGAGCAGGCCACGTGTTCTCAGGCACGTGGCAGGCTGACTTCCTGGCCTTCCCAGGCATGCCTGTGACCCACTGTATTCTTCCTGAATTACCTTTGGTTTCTCCCACAAGACCCTAAGACCCTATGTGTACGTTGAGTGGAGGCTGCTCTCCGTGCTCCATGAATGTTTGTGTTGATGGATAAACACAAAGCAGGCGGGGGGGGGGGGGGGGGGGGGGGAGAGGGATGCAGGACTTGGAGCTGTGTCCCACCCTGTCATCCGAGAGCTCCCTCCAGTCCAAACCTCTCCGGTGACAAACGCAGAGGCTGTCAGAAGCGGAAAGAGCTCTAGAGTTGGGCTTCAGAGCCCCGGACTCACATCTGCCTTGTCTCACAAGCTGTGGGCTTCATCTGAGTGTGTGCCTGCCTTCTCATTTGTGAAAAAAAGAGGAAAGATGGGTACTTCCCTAAAGAGTTCCTGAACAAGATTAAGGGGGGCACTTATTACTGACAAACACTCGGGCTGTGCACGCACACGTGAAATGGGAATGGGAAGTTGCGATACAGAGGCAATGCTCYGGGCCAAGGGTCACCCAGAAAACAGACAAAACCTCTTCGGTTCCTAGTCGAGGGCAGTCAGCCATCCCTCTTTCCCTGAGAAAGGGCTGCAGCAAGAGGGAGTGTGGTCAGACCTGAGCAGCTGTGGGTTGATGAAAGAGAGCAGGTCCTGGATCAGCTTGAAGCAGGCACCCATGAGCAAGCTGGAGGTGAAGGTTCTCACCARGGCCCACAGAAAGGAAGGCTGCTTGGCCTTGGGTCGGGTCCTCAGTAGGACCTCATCTTCCCCTGGGGTCTTGGGCTCAACTGCTGTAGTCTGGTGCCTGTTTAGGAATAAACAGCTGTGGGTAGGAGTGATACCTGGTTCCAGGAGACCATAGGCCAGGCTAGGACGGGCAGGTAGGATCGGGATGGGGAGGAGGAGGCAGCGGGGGTGGGGGCGCAGCTTTCTCTTGGCTTTCAGAACTGGAAGCGGGATAGACAACATCATTCCCCAGATGACAGTCTCCAGGGGCTTACTGAAGGGAGAACTATGTACCCAGCTCCATGGTCTCTTCCTGCCCCCCCAGAGCTGGTTTTAGTACGGCTATTGAGACAGGGGAGATCAGGGGAGCTGACCAGGGTGGTATCTTGGTATTGGGGAACAGGGTACTGCTGGCAGCTGGGGGTTCTATTGGCCTCTCCAGAGGCCCCAAGGCAGGGAAGCTACAATACTGGTATCTAAGCCCTGTCCTTTCCCCACCAACAGCCAGCATTCCAGTGGTCCTGGGATGACCAAGCACTGACTTCTAATCTCTGGGTTGTGGGTAAGAGGGAAAAGGGCTTCGTTGCGGGTCCTGCATGGGAGGCTGCCAGCTCAAAGGTCCTCATTCTGGCCTGCCTCCAGACAAGAGGGGCAGGATGGAGAGGGCTGGCCCTGCCCTCCCTAGGAAAACCCCTGCGATGTCAAATTCAGATCAAGCAACAGTAGAACCGAGATCCAATTAGGGCCTCTGGGCCAGCTGGGTGTGGAGTATTGATCTGTCAACATCGGTGGGGAGACCTTGGCTGTGTCATTAAACCTCTAAGCTTCATTGCCGCTTCTCTGGGTCAAGGGACACACAGAGAGAGTGCTGTTGGATGGCTGAGAACGTGAATGAGGTATTCTATACACCAAGAGCTGCGCCTGCTATACACTGAGCGGGGGACACAAGTGTTAGCGTCCCCTGGTTCTCAGCTGGTCCAGGGAGGACAGGTCCCCAACCCGGGCCTTGCTGCCACCTGCAGCATCCCAAGGCTGCTGAGACATCCCCTGCTGTTTGCTGTTCTTCTGGCTCCTGCCTATGCATTCAGGTGCCTGGGGACGGAGGAGCTGGGAGGGGAGCTGGGCGTACGGGGAGGACTCACCCTGAAGCTTGGTTTTTCTCTCTTTGCCACGCCTCCTGTAGTCGCTGTACCACCTTGTGAGAGCAGTCCTCCTCAGACAGTGACCAGAGGTCACGTTCCTCCAGGGGACGTCGGTAGCCAAGGATGGCAAGCCTGGAGAAAGGAGGCGGGGGGRGGGGGTCCCCACACAGGGTCAGAAGCCTAGAGCAGGGGCGGACATTTCTAGGGCCTCCGGTTAGGGGAGGTTCCCCCTTAACTGCAGTTCCAAAGTCACTCTCCTGGTGAGAAGCGCCCCTCCTGAGTTAGACCTCTCTCTGCCTGTCTCCTGTATGTCCCCAGATGCTCCATCTGTCTGAGGGCCCCCTGGCGATGAAACCCACGCTGACTAGGCCTGAGAGTGCACGAGGCAGGAGGGATTCAGGCCAGCCTCAGGTGTATGTGGTTAATGAGTTGTCACCCAGGTCACAAGACACAATTATCCTGCTCAAACCACTCTGAGGAGCGGCCCAGGAGATGACAAGCTGAAAGCTTATCCCAGATGGAAAAGGCTCAGAGCTAATTACGGTCTCCTTGCAGCCTGTCCCTGTGGCCTGGCAGATGTAGGGATGCCCCGTAGCCTTCGACCTAGACTGGGCCAGGCTCAGCCTCTGCATTCAGCCCCCAGCCCAAACAGCCCCTCTTGCCCACCCTGGCCTGCCCACCCTGGCCTGCCCACCCAGTTATTGGGGCAGCAGTATGGGGGAGAGGCCAAGTTAGGCCAATTCCTGGGATTCCTGGACTTCCTAACCCACTTCTCAGGTCTCAGCTAGAGCAAGATGCCAACTCACTTTGTGAACCACCAGAAAGACAAGCGGGAGAAGAAGCCAGCGCTGGCCTCTGGGCAGGGATTCTAGGAGAGAGAAGGAAACAAGGAGATGGGAGTGTCCCACACATTGTAACACCTAGGACAGGCAGGGCAGGGCAGGGCGGCCACTGATCCTTCATGCATTCAACCTATTCTCAAGCTGTGGAGGTGGCAGTCCCTGCTTTGGGTGACACTGGAGGGATGGGGCTGCTGGTACCATTTGGGCTGAGACACAAACTCCTCCTCCTGGGGCGCGCGTGGGGAGGGGGGGGGAGACTCACTGTGTCATTATTCTCCGGGGAGAACAGAGGGGGCTTCTCCTTGAAGCAGGACAGGATGAGGGCACAGAGCACAAGGGCGAAGTAGATGTAGAAAGTGGTGAATCGGAACGGATCCAAGATCTTACCCTGGGGGAGAGTGGAGAGGAACCTCAGAAGCTATTGGGAAGGCTAGCCTGCCGCTAAGCATCCTGGGGTATCAGGTTCTCCTGGAGCATCCAGAGGATGCCCCAGGGTAGAGAGAAAGTTCATGGTGTGGGGGCAGTGACATGGTGAGCACCTGCCACGAACCAGGCATTGTACTGATGTGAAATTCAGCTGCTGGCTCTTTGTCTGTGTCCTCCTCCAGGGAGGGAGAGGGGCCACCATCTCTGTGGCCCATCCCACCCACCATCAAAGAGCAAGGCCAGACTGAAGCAGGCGGGAAGAAACTGAACGAACGAATGGGTCTTCACTCACATCTGCACGTGTGTTCCTGACAGTCACTGACGCCCACCGTAGGCGATGGTCCTGCCCTCCCTAGGTTATTGAACTTGGGGGTGGCAATTACAGAATTGCCTTCCCCTCCCTCACCCCGGCACTCCCACCATCTAACCATGGTTGGATCTTTGACCTATTTCTTTGCATTGCTCAGATCTCCTGCTTCCTGCCACCAGGTAGAGGAACATCATAAAAGATGCTGAACAGAGGAAACCCTGGAACTGAGAAAGCCCAGAATCAGGAGTAACCTTGAGCCTTGAAGCCATGCCCCTGAACAGACCTGGAAGGGCTGAACCTCTTACCTCTGCCACAGCTGAGAGGATCTTGGAACGGAAGGGGATGATGGCACAGATGACACACAGGAACCAGAATATGATGAGCACCCCTGAAGACTGCACCCCTCGAAGCCGCTCGTACTGGATTAGCAATGTGGCCAGCAGCTAGGCGGTTGGGGCGGGGAACACTCGGCTGAAGCACACACACACATCTAAGCCTGCTCTCACCCCTTTTTGTGTGTCCAGATGGTTTTTTTTTTTTTTTTTTTTTTTTGGAGTCATTTCACCCTCTGACAACTGTCATGTGTCCACCCTCTTCCTCAGAGCCCATGGTCGTAGCATACCGCACAGCCTACCAGAGTCCTCCCCACACAGCATCCTGGGGCCCACACTAACCATGGTGATCCCCACCACCAAGGGCGTGACAAAGAAGACGGGAGCAGGGGTTGAGCCATGGATCAGGCCGTGGAAGGAGTAGAACAGGTCCACCCATGAGATGCACCACAGCAGAACACCGAGGGCCTGCGGAGAGTGCACAGGTTCAAGTCTCCATCTCTAATGGCAGTTCCAGTCCCTGCTGGGGAGAGGTCCCTTCTCATGCAGCCATCGTAAGTTACCAGACCTGTCTGCGCCTACTCAGAGGCTTCTAGGGTGAYGGGAAATTCCGTTGTTGAACATTCTACAACTTTCAAAAAACAGGGAAGGCCTGCAGATCCAGCTGATAGGCTTCTATAGCCCAGAACTATGGGGGCAGGGACAGGCTAGGAATACTGGTTGAGCTGCCAGATGGCACARGGAGTTCCTTAGATCCCCYCACTCAGAGGACAGCCCTGGGCCACTGACCGTCTTGAGCCTGGATAAGCGTGAGAGGACTATGTAACCGAGTTGATGGTGTCTCAGGTAGAAGAGGTAGCAGGGCAAGGCAGCCCACAGATAGATGCAGGGGACCCAGGCCAGCAAGGAGTTCTGGAAACAGGGTGTGAGGTCCGGAGTGTTGGTATATATAGACAGGTTGGAGTCCTGGGGACAGAAAACACAACAGTTTGGCATTGTGATACCCTCCTGCAGGCATAGTTGGCTCTCAGGGAGATGGCAGCGGCTCCATCCATCCAGGGTGGAGGTGCGCATGGGGTGGAGGATGGGCGAGGGCCAGAGACTGAGCGTGCCTGTGAATAAGTGATCAGGGATACTCTGGGGTGAGCTCCGAGGGCGCCCGAGGCTGCCTCATTTCCTTATGCTCTTTCTAAGCGAGGGGTAATTTAAGTGCAGTATAAACTGCACCCATGTAAAGTGCACAGTTTAATGAGTCTGACAGTTGCGTAACCCTCAAAGCCATGGCCACAATAAAGACATGATATTTCCATTATTCTACAAGGCCACTTACCGCTCTCTGCACTCCACCCTTCCAAGGCCACGGCCACGTTCTTCAACATTCCTAACCTTTGTTTCCCCATCCCCCGCCCAAATCGAAACAAACAAAACAAACCAAAAGAGCAAAACCTCAGACCTTTCCCAGGCAAGGAGAGAGCTTCCTGGGTCCCTAGGTGCTTTAAGGATGAGGTGGCTAAGACTAGGTGGATGGGCGGGGCGGTGGTGGCACACGCCTTTAATCCCAGAACTTGGGGGGCAGAGGCAGGCGGATTTCTGAGTTCAGGTCTAGCCTGGTTTACAGAGTGTGCTCCAGGACAGCCAGGGCTACACAGAGAAACCCTGTCTTGAAAAACAAACAAACAGACCAGGTGGATGGTTTTGTTGTACAAGCATAATGGAACCCCAGAACCCATTTCTTTATTTATTTTCTCTTTTTTAAACAACCCAGCATGCTGGTCCACACTTGTAGCCCCAGTGCTGGGGTGGCGGCCATGACAGTGGGGGCAAGGGCAGAGAAGGGGGAGACAGGCGGATCCCTAAGCTCTTTGGCCAGCCAGTCTAGTGGGACTGATGATGCTCAAGTTCACTGAGAGATTCTGTCTCAAAAGATAAAGGTGGAGGACCAGCAAGATGGCTCAGCAAAGGGACGAGCCGCCAATCAAGACTTACAAACTGAATTCCAACCCCAGATCTACTTGGGAAGGAGAGAACCAACTGCCTGAAAGTTGACCTTTGACCTTCACATATGCTCTGTGACAGTTGCACACACCCCTCAAAATAAAAAAAGAAATAAATGTACATAACAATCAACCCTGGATCTCCAAATGCACACACAATAAATAATATATATACATATATAATATAATGTGTATATATAATATAAATTATATAATATATGTGTGTATATATTTCTCCATCTCATTTCAAAGCCAGGACAGTGCCAGCTACCCCTACAGACAACCTCCACCTCCTTCCCTCCTCTTCCTTCTCTTCCTCCTCTTGTCCCTCTTCTTCTATTTTTATGGGTGTGCACATGCACATATTCATTTTWAAAAGATTTATTTATTTCATGTGTGTGAGTACACTGTTGCAGTCTTCAGACACACCAGAAGAGGGCATCAGGTCCCATCACAGATGGTTGTGAGCCACCATGTGGTTGCTGGGAATTGAACTCAGGACCTCTGGAAGAGCAGTCAGTGCTCTTAACCGTTGAACCATCTCTCCAGCCCACATACACATATTCATATGTGTGAAGGTCTACATGCATGTATGTATGAATACCTTATGTCATCCCTCAGGCACAATTCCTAAGGTATCATCCACCTCTGTTGAGATAGGGTCTCCTAGTGACCTACAGCTCACTAAGTAAGCTCTTCGTCAACTCTCAGCCCTGGCATGTATATAGGTGCCTGTGTGTGTGTATTTGTGTGTGTGTGTGTGTGTGTGTGTGT
>BDUI01005600.1:48024-62284 GCA_002335545.1 Apodemus speciosus
CTTTTCCAGCAGGTTATTGTTGCCCTGGGAAAGCTGCTATCCAGGGGCTAACTCAAAACAAGGTCCTGAGATAGAAAAGAGGGGGTGTTGTTGGGTTCAGTCTACAGACGAAAAGTGACAGCACCAGCATTGGCAACAGCTTCAGGGACAGTTGACACTGTGGAGTCGGGACAAATATCCTGGCTTTGGAGATGCCATGTGATGATCGTTTCTTCCAGTCCGTTCTCCCTGGGCACGTGTACCAGAAACACTTTCCCCTGAGCCTTGTAGACCTTTAGCGGGGTACCCCATGCCCTCCTCTTGTTCTCTCTTGATGCTGYATCCCCTTCCATTCAACTCCCAGCACAGGTCCAGCTGCCCCGGAGCAGACCAGAAGCTGTTAAATAAGTGATAAAGGACCGTGGGGTGAGAGGACCTACGTACGGGTCCATAGTACACCAGGACACGTCGCTGTCTTTAAGGCCACCAGAGGAACCAACCTTGGTGTTGTCGATGTAGTATAGCTCTATCAGTCTGATTGTTGGTCTGAGGCCAAGTTCTTGTGTAAGGCAGGCTAGCSTTGAACTCACTATGTAGCCTAGGCTGGCTTTAAACTCTTCATCCTGCTGCCTTTACCTCCCAAGTGTCATYGTTCCGGGTATGTACCACTAATCTCAGTTCTGCCACTTCTGAGATGGTGGCTGGTTCCTGCAACCCTCCAAACTTTAGATGCAAAYGATGACAGGCCCACAGCCTCCTTCCCTGCAGGAGTAATGGATGGGAAAATGCCTAGTTGCTACCTGGTCACACTTTGGAAAGTGGGTGATAGACAGGACATCGAGCTGTTGGGAACCTGTTTTGTGACATGACACAGCCAAGCGACCTTGGGGACTGAGGATTGGATGGTTGCTCTGAGCTCATGAAGGTCCTGTCTGGGTGACTATCCTTGTGGGAGATGTGCTCTGATTGGGTACAGTCTTCTTGGAGACAGTAGGTACCTTTTCATTCCTGCATCCCAAATTATCCCCCCCCCACCCCCAGAGCTATTGCTAGAACGTCTATGAGACAGATCAAACACCACAGGTGTGGAACTGGGATACCTCTTCTTCTGCTGCCTGCCTACCTTRGTGACTGGCAATGCCTTCCTTCCTCCCTCCATCCCTCCTGATCTCTCCTCCACCCTTCTTCCTGAGCACCCCAGCTTTCTTTCTCTCTTTCTCACTTCCTGGATCTTATCCATCAGTAAATCCTGTCCAYCCTGTCCCCCAAAAAATCAGGTGGGAATTCAGGTGTAGCGATACATACCTACTACCCTAGCTCCGAACAAACCTATCCTGGCTACATATCAAGATCCTGTCTCAAACAAAAACAGCCCCTCTCACTCACACKCGAAGTAAGCAGAACCTTATCCATAGACGGGGAACCTCACCTACTCACCCTGATCTCTCTTGAATCATCCGGCCTCTTCTCTACCTTCTGCTTCCYTGACTGGATTATTTCCAGGGCCCTCCCTCTGGTTTCCTGCTTTTGGCTCAGCCACTTGTCCCTACATTCTCTCTCCTAGAACAGCAATGAAAACCTATTGGAAGCCGGAGCCAGACCACACACCCATCACACTGCTCTGCCTTTTTACCAGYGTTAAGGAAAAAGCAGGAGACACCACACAGCCCTCAAACTCATGGGTAGCTTCCCAATGTGTGTGATCTAGCCTCAGTCAGCCTTGGGACCCTGGCCTGGGGTCTGGCCCCCTTCAGCTGTTCCTTCTTCACTTGCCTCTGAACCCTCACTGCTCGTGTGCAGGTTCAGCTGAGATTAGACTGTCTCATCAAAGTTCCTCTCCACTTCCTAATTAGAGCTGTGAGCCACCGCAGGCCTCGCCTTGACCCTGCCTCTGTCCCTTACCCATTCTGTTTTCTCCACAGCCCTTACAGCCTTCTCCCATTTGATACAAGTGAGTTGTGTTTCAGAAATGGCTTTCCTACCTTCTCCTGCTACAGTAGGTGTTCCCTGAGGACAGGTTGGCTAAAGGACAGCTTTTGTTGACCATGATGCACCTCACTGTCTAGAGTATGCAGCCTGCCCACCGCTTCTGGGCCCAGAAGGCACTTACTCTCTATACACTGAGCAAAAACACACGAGCGAATGAACGCATGTGCTCTCCTGGGTCCCAGCTTCCGTAGCTGAACACCAAGACAACGTCATACTGTTTCTGTGACACTTAGGCACCATCCTAACAACCAAAGGGGCCACGAGCCTAAGGTATGTAAAGTATAAATGGCAGATAGGACAGAGTCAGTTGTGGTCCTTTCCTGGATTCCTTCAGGCAGGGTGGAGGGTGGCTTCTTACGGTTCCCCCTTCCATTCCTGGTCTGAACAGCACCAGCTGGGAGGCAGCCCAGGCCCACAGCCCCGCCTGCTGTCATCTACTTGGTTTCCACAGCAACAGCAGCTTCCTTAATACCGCGATTAAACAGCTGGATGGAGCCGATAAGGCGGAAGGTCCGGCACCCAGAATGGACCACAGGGCAGATGACCCTTAATGGGCACTTAAAGCTGAGATCCCTGCAGACTCAAACCAGTGGGGGGGGGCAGGGGGGCTGCGGGGGGAGGGGCCTGTGGACTCCAGTGTTCTCTGCCCCACTTCTGCCAGCAATCTCTCAGGCCTCAGGCTGCTGACAGGCTCTGTCTAAAGAAGATTCATTACTTCCTCAATCCCTGTATGGTGGGGTGGTGGGGGCCATCTGTGCAGACAGCCCCTGAGGTCACTGGGAAGGGACCGATTGGCCAGCTCATATATCTCAGCAGAAATTGGAGAGAAGGGAAGCAGGCACCTTCTGATTCCCCTCCACCCTCTAAGACAAAAACAGGAAGCGCGGAGAGGCCACCGAGGGCTATGCTGGGCCAGCCTATCGCTTGAATGCTGAACACACCTCTCCCTCCTGTAGAAGACCCAGCACCCCAGGACTTTGGTTATTGAGTGCCGCTGTGTGCCAGGGCTTCTGGGACCCAAGGATAACGTGGGACTTTAGCTCTGACAATGCAGCCCAAGTTCTAGGCCCCGCTCCTGGGTTCGATTCTCCTCCCTAGTGCCCTGTCAGCGCCAGTGTGACATCAATGACCTCAAATCACCAGTCATCCTTGACTCAAGCTGCCTGCCCTCCCCTCCTGCAGGTCATCCGTGCACCTGAGGCCAACACCAGGCAACAGAGCCGCTGAGCTCCGGGAGTAAACTGGATCGGAAACTGGAATGTCTGGTTTGGAAGAGAAATTTAATCTAGGCTTGAGACCCCATTCCCACCCACACCCTGTCCTACAGCACAGCTCCCTGGACCAACTGCAGAACTAATAGTTCTAGGTGGGCAAGAGGAGAGCACAGCAGGGTGTCCCGACCCCGAGGTAACTATGGGGGGAAGGGGGCAAAGACAGACTTTCAACCCTCGCCTCTAAATTAGGCCCTTTGTGCACCAAAGCTTTTTGGTTTGCTATTGTTTTAAGATTTTTTTCTTGTTTTTGTTTTTGTTTTTGTTTTTGTTTTATTTTGTTTTTCGAGACAGGGTTTCTCTGTGTAGCCCTGGATGTCCTGGAACTCACTCTGTAGACYAGGCTGGCCTCGAACTCAGAAATCCGCCTACCTCTGCCTCCCAAGTGCTGGAATTAATGGTATGCACCACCACCGCCTGGCTTAAGATTTATTTTTACAATTTTTTTCTAGTCAGGTTTTCTCTGTATAGCTCTGGCCATCCTGGAACTCACTCTAGACCAGGCTGGCCTCAAAGAGTGGCCTGCCTCTGCCTCCCAAGCGCTGGTATTAAAGGCACGTATCACCATCGCCTGGCCTTATTGTTACAGTTTTTAATCATGTAAAGGTGTGTCTGTGCATACATCAGTGCATGAAACTGCAGGTACCCAAGAAGGCCAGAAGGTGGATTTCCCAGAGCTAGAGTAGCAGGTGGTCACGAACCTCCTAACGTGGGCTCTGACAATTGAATCCCAGTCCTTTGGAAAAGCAAGAAGCATTCGTAACCACTGGGGTATCTCTCCAGTCCCCGTTTGTTTTGTGAGATGGGTCTTATATAGACCAGGTTGACCTCAGAGTATATATGTACCCGAGAAAGACCTCGAATTCCTGATCCTACTGCCTCTGCAAGCCGAGAGCCAGGATTTACAGGTGTGGTGTTTGTAATCAAACACCAGTTGGAGGGATGGCTAGCATCCCTCCAACTGAGCTGCGTCTTTAGCCCTTTGTTTATTTTGAACCGAGATCTTACTATCTACGGCCAAGGATAGCCTCAGACTCACGCAACCTTTCGGCTCCAGCTTTCTGAACGCTGGGATTGCAGGTGTGGCTACGAGACAATGTCGGGGAGCAGGGTGGGGTCGGAAGCCAGTTGGTTTCACAAAGTTTCCTCTCCTAGATTACATTCCTGACTCACTTCCTTTCCTAGGTTTCTCCCTCTAGCTCAGGCCCAGGGAACAGGAGGAGACAGTCTAGGTCCACAAGGGACCAAATCTTCCACCCAGAAGCCAAGAACTCAGAGACCAAATCTAACAAGCCTGGGCTTCCTTATCTCCAGCTTTAATGAAAAGGGTTTTCCAGGCCCCTGGCCTGGCAGGGAAGATTAGGTCCCTGGAAGGAGATGGTATCTGGCGGGCTTAGGAGTGGCATCTTCCACCCATCTGTCTAGTCAGCAGCCATTCAGATCCCAGCTTCTGTGCATGTCATTGTCTTCATTTGGAGGCTGGAATACATCGAAACTTGAACCTTTTGTGCCTCTTGATGGTTGTCTACTTGTGTTGGGCAATGACTGAAGAGGAAGCCTTGGGATCTATAATACCTTTAGTCCTAAGGTTTAGAGCACTTTATTTATGGGCCTAGACCACAAGCTCATCTTCCCAGAATCATCACCAGGCAGCTGCAGACCGGAAACCCGCCCCCCCCTGCCCCAAAACCACCAAAGCTCAGCTAGACCCAAAGAAGGCGAGTGACTTCCTCACGGTTACTACCTAGTCAATGACAGAGTCAAGACAAGCCAAAGCAGGAGCCACGGGAATGGGTCTTTATGGTACCCGAGCTTAGCTCCCCCTCGGGTGGTGGGATACTTTTCTGCATGGGCTTGACCCTTAGGAAACCCATGTGATCAAGCGATGTTGCTAAGTAGACTTAAGTCTGGCACAGTGAAAAAGCCAGGAAACGAAGGGTCCAGGAATCAGGGAAGAGGAACTGGAGGAAACGTCTCTCTTCCCCAACTCACAGAACCTGGTGCAAGGACCAAGCTGCTCTCCTTGCTTGGGTTTTCTTCCCACAGAGTGGGTACTTGAACACCTCAAGTGCCAGCCAACCAACTGCTTTTTAGGCAGTCTTGATAATTCTGTAGACATGCCAAGTCAGCCTCTGGATGTCTATGCTTCCCAAGGACCTGGGATCAAAGTTATTTATGCGAACAGACTAAACCTTTTGAGAACAAACAGTCCAGGCCTCTCTATGCACTCTTCACCCCAGTGAGGTCTGTCTAACCTGTCTCAAAATAAACAGTGAACCTCTGGGGCATGGGGCGGCATGTCAGCACAGAGATAAACCCCAACCCGCCCCCCTGCCCTTCGTCTCTTGCTTCTGAACTCTCTCTCTAATTTTTTGATGTGTTTGTTTTGTTTTTTGTTTTTTTCCAGAAAGAGTTTCTCTGTGTAACCCTGGCTGGCCTGGAACCCGCTCTGTAGATCAGGCTAGCCTTGAACTCACAGAGATCCATCTGCCTCTGCCTCCAGAGTGCTGGGATTAAAGGCCTGTGCGACCACCGCCAGGCTTTGTTTTTGAGATGGGATCTCATGTAACCCAGGTTGACTTCAAATGTGCTGCATAGCTCGGGCCTATCCTGTCCTGATTCCCCTGCCTCTACCTCCCAAGAATGCTATCATAAGCATGTGCTACCATGCCCTGTATCGTTGTTTGAGACAGAGTCTTCCTCTGGCTTTCTTCTTTTGGAACTTATTTGCACACAAACTTAAGGTATATTCTGAGATGTCGCCCAAAGAGATGGAGACAGGGAGAGTGAAGGAGACATGTCATGACACCTAGCATGTGGTGCGTGTGGAACATACAGGTGTAGGTGTGTCTACAGGATCACAGGTCCCCAGATTCCTACCCTTAGGGGGAATGACGCTGAATCTGTAGCAGCCGTTAGTTTCCTGCTCCCCAGAAAGCCAGAGCCTCTGTCCCCCCAGCCTGCCAGCCCTGTTCTCACAGGACCTCAGCTTTAACAGGCATTCCGACCCCATCCTTTGCAGTCTTCCCACCAGTCAATAGGATTACCCGGGCCTGCCAACAGAGCTTCTTGCTTCTCAACTTAATTGCACATTCTCTATTTCATTTGATCTCCATAAAAATCTTGCAAAGGTAAGCGGCAGGTGGCTCATTTCCTCATCTCACAGGTGAAGAGAAAAAGGTTGTCAGAAGTTAGGGAAAGTCTAGGTAAACAAGTAGCCCGGTCCCTTTTCTTCTCTGTTGGGGTTTTCCCTGGCCATTCCTTCTCTCTACGGCTCCTAAGGTTCAGAGTCTAGCTGGCTTATATATGATACAAATCAGATGCAAAGCAGCATACTGGAAAAAAAAAAAAAAGTAGCCCAGAAAGTCAGCCTTTTGAGTCACTGAGCTCTGGCTTGGGCTCCAGCTTCCTAGCCAGAGACCCTTCCACACCTTAGCTCTGCCACGCCCCACCCCCCAGGGCTGAACTCTGAGAAGCTTCCTGCTTTCTCATACCCCCAAGCTGAAGCCACTGGCAAGTGCAGCCAGGAATGGTCTCCAGAAGCCAAGTCTGGAAGATGGAGCACATTTTCAGTCTGGGATGGGCAGAGGAGGTGTCAGTTCCCTGTCATTGAAGTCATCTAAGACAAGAGACAAGCCCCTGCCCCAAAGGGTTACAGTAGAGATGAGATCCAAGCCACATGGCCTCGTGGGCAGGATTATGTTCCGGGGCCAGGGTGCCCGAGGCTCGCAAGTGCAGCCAGGCAGTGGGAAGGTTGGCACTCCGACACAGGCATCTTGCCTCTCAGCCCCGCATGCTGGGACAACAGCGGTGACCTCACCATGGCTACACCAGCCAGGTGTCCATTTCTCCCCAAGTCTCTACCTTGAAAGGTGGGGTTAGCCGAGCCCCTGTGTCACTTATCTCTGAGCTTGGGACAGGAGGGAATCCTGAGGCTTCTGTCTCCAGCCTCTGGGGAGCAATGCCTTGAGAAGTTCGAATCTCGGCTCCATTGCCTCCTATGGACCAGGGCGTTTGCACCTGAAGCTTGACACACCCTCCCTCCTGATCGCCAACCATTTTTGCCTAGTCACTGTGATCATTACCATGCCGTACTCACACCTGGCAAGCCCAAGCTCAAGTGAGCAAAAGACAGAGGTGCACCTAAAAGCCAGGGTATCCTCTCTGGACCTTCGAGAAGAGTGACTGCTGCACTCTAGGTGATGGGGGTGCACCTCAGGCTTTGAGCTAGAGCCAGCCAGTGACTCAAAGAAAGTGGGCTCCAGAGGCGCTTCTTATTTTTTTTTATTTTAATTTAATTTATTTATTTTTTTTGGTTTGGAGATAAAGTCTCCTGTGTCTCAGGCTGGTCTTGGCACTTGTCCTGTAGCCAAGGATAACCTTGAATTTCTGGTTCTACTTCCAGCTCCCAAATACTGGATGACAGGCTGCGCAGCCACATCCAGCTTCCTGACATTGGGAGGGAGGGAAGGAGGGAGGGAGGAGGACTTAGGCACTTTCACTTCTGAGTCCATGTTACACTTTGCGCCCAGCCCAGTCCGAGATACCTTAAACGACAACCCTAGAGCATGGTTCTTGACTTTGACAGGCACATCTGTTCACACACAGGCACCTAGCACACGTCTGTGCAAAACAGCTCACCTTCACCCCTGCACACGCCGGATGCATAGACACAAATACTCACGATGGGAGAAACACACACTGGGATTCTGAGTCTCATTTGAAACCAGCCTGGGGTGGGCAGCCCCTGGGTAATCGGAAAGTAGCCCCCTATGAAGTCTGCCTGTGAAGCCGAGATTGTATCCTCAGCTGCCCTGCCTGGCAGAGGAGTGCCGAGGCTGCACACCCTTCAGACACAAGCTGACTGATAGAAGGTTTGATGTAAGCCACAGAAAGCTACCTTTCCTGGAGCCTGCCTGTGCGCATGCGCGCGCGCCCACACGGTACTGAGTTTTGAGCCCTGAGTCTCCTGCATGCCAGGCAAGTGCCACACCCCTGAGCTATAACCCCAGTACAAAAGGCCTGCTTTCGCTTACTTTGTTATTATCTGGTTTCATAGAATTGAGTGCTTTGGAGCAAGTCCCTTCCTCTCTGGACCCCCATTTTCCCTATTTATCAATGGAAAGATTTGGGCTAGGAGACCTCAGACCCTCCTCTCTCTCTCTTATGTCCTGGGTGTAGATAGGTGCTCCTCACAGACCTGTAGGTGGATCCAGCCCACAGAAACAATAGTCTCCCGAATCAGGGCCTGGAAAGTCTAGTGGTACCGAGTCCCCCCGATGGAGCAGGGCTCTGGACGCCCTACGGTACAGGGAAGGAAGACTGGATGTGCAACCCAACCACTGTTAGTGGGTCGGGTCGGGTGCTGGGGGGTGGAAGGGGTGTTCATTCATTAGGGTTGCAGGCAAAATGCAAAATGTTCCTTCTGTACCCTGAAATCAACCAGACAGAAAGACTTAAACCAACAGACAAGGGTCTGTGCTGCTCTGTTCTTGGCGTCCTGCAACTACAGATCCAAGAGCTTCCTTTCTCCCTAGTTTCTCCACGTGCACCGCAGCATCGTGGCTATACACCCTCCTGCGCCCATTCTTCCTCCTTTGGAGCCTAGACCCTCCCAGGTCTGACAATGCACCCTCGCCTTCCCAGGGCATCAGCTGCTGCTCCAGCACTCCCGTGCTGCCGCCTCTTCCTCCTCCTCCGGAAGGCAGTGTTGGGGCGGGAGACCAGACTTCCCACGGTTGACACCTACTTCCTCCGTAGCACGGATCCCAAGAGAAGCTTCTTACCCAGAACTTGGAGCCCAGCTCCCCGGAGCCGCACAGGCGGTCCATGTGGCTCTGGTGCACCGCAGGACTTGGGATCTCAGTTCAGCTCAGCTCCAGCAGATATGCCCCGGAACCGCCTCTGACTCCCAGCTCCATCGGCACTCCTCCCCGCCCCGCCCTCTGGGTCAAGTTCTCCCCGTCCCAGCGATTGCAACACAGCCTCAGTAAAACTGCTGGTACCTAAAGGGACTGTAAGAAAGGGACTGTAGATTCTAGACCCCGAAGATCATGGACCTGGGAATGAGTCTCACTGTAAAAGAAGTCCTTTATAAAGGTAGGGTCATTCCTGGCTTTATAAATATGAGATCATCGTCTACAGTATGTGAAGTGCTTGTGAGCCCAGTCTCTCTCTTCATACGTTACCAGGGAACTGACACCAGCACATTTATGTGATGTGTCTATGTGCATGCGTCAATCAGGAGAGTGGGGCATGAAGTGGGTCCCAGCACCAAATAGATGGCTGTGTGACTTCCCTGAGGTCCCCTTAAGTTGCCGCCTTCTCAGGTTCTCTGGCTCCCGAGTCTTGGCCAGGGCACTTCTCTTCCTCACTTTTGCACTGGTGAAGTATGGATAACCATACTAGAATCCTTCACACTGAACTTTCTGAGGATTCAACAGAAAACTATATAATGCATATAGATGTATTACCTGTAGATACCCCACCTATGTTAATTCCCATGAGGCCCCAGGAAGAGCCCTCACTAGCACCTTTATCCTCTGTTGTTGCTGTTATGTTTGTTTTGTTTGTTTGTTTGCTTAAGACAGGGTTTCTCTGTGTAGCCTTGGCTACCCTGGAACTTGCTCTGTAGACCAGGCTGGCCATGAACTCAGAGACCTGACTGCTTGTGCCTCCCAAGTGCTTGGATTAAAGGCATGCGCCACCACCACCTGGCTAGCACCCTTGTGCCGAGGCTGAGCCTCCACATCGGCAGACTATAAAATGGCCTTCCCAGCTGGGCTGTATTGGGCTCTCCTCTATCTCTTTCTTCCCTAATAAGATGCCATCTTACCACCCGTCTCTGGAGTGAGCAGAAATCCTCTTGGTCTAATTTACCCCTCTCTCTACCTGTAAGCTCTTGGTGTGTGTGTGTGTGTGTGTGTGTGTGTGTGTGTGTGTGTGTGTGTGTGTGTTTGGCTCTTGTTTCCCAGTCGGGACAGGGTATTTCTAGCTTTCTAGGTTCAGTGTAGGCATTGAAGGGATCCGGTAGGACAGCGCAGACCACCCCCTGCCCCTCTGAGCAGGCAGGAAGTACTGGAAGCCTGAATGGGGATGAGCCGGGAGAGTGGGGTGGGCCAGTTACCCTGGGGACCTGTGCGAATCCCCTGCCCTCTGCCCCCTTCTCCTCCTCGTCCCCATCCTGTCTTCCTCCAGCCTCTGCACAGAAGACCTCATGCGGCTTTCGTATCTTGTCAGCCTTTGGTCTGAAGACTCTGGAAGGTCCTCAAGGCAGCCGCCACCGAGCCACGCCCATCTCCCTCCACGCCTCAGGTAGTAACTATGGTGGCCTATGTAACCTCGACAGGCTCCTCGTGTCGCTGGGACCAGTTTCACGGACAAAGTGAGCAAAGGACCCCGGAAGCCCTTTTCCCACCCTGTGGTCTAAGCATCTAAGATCAAAGCCTCTGGGAACCAGTCTCGGAGCCTTCCGCTAACCTTGAACACACCCTTCCAGCACCCCTGCCTGGCATTTTACTACTGGCTTTCTCTTAGAGTCGGGGCCTGGATAAACCCAACAGTGGGATTCTGAGCTTGAGGAGACTAAGGGACCTTCCTCTGGAACCCCTTAGGAGACGAGCCTCCCCCGGCCCCAGTGGACCTTTCTCCTTCTCTAGGACCTTCCAGCTCAAGGTCAGCATGGAGTTCTCCGGTTAGGTTTCCAATTTGAGAGCAGGAATCTGGGTTCAGCACTGGAGCAAAGCGCCATCCTCCGTGACATCAGCCTTCCGTTCCTTTCTCCCACCCACGCAGGGCAGGAGGTTCCAAAGTCATGATGCGTTCCTTGCCTGCCCCGCCTCTGGCAACGCTCCCCAGGTGTCAATGATTGGTTAATAAAAACCTACGACTGGCAGAGGAGATAGAAAAGTGGAACCTGCAATCGAGGGAAGGGGTCTCAGGAAGGGACCACGGGGGTGGGGGGAGGAAGGAAGAAAGAAGAGGAAGAAGAGGTTGAGTGAGGCAGGATGGACCATGAACACATGGTCAAGAGACGTCTGCCGTGGGGACAGACAGCTGTGGCAGAAGGAGCCCAGGTGGGACAGATTGCCAAGTTACTCAGGGCACATGGCTGGGAAACAGCAAAAATAGCATAGAGGTTAAAATACACAGCTTTCTGCCCAGCTCTAGTCCCCGCAGCTTGTTAATAAAATCACCAGGTCTCTGTGTCATTAACTTGGGAGCTAAATGGGCTAACCGGGCATAGAAGCACCCTGCAGCTATCTGGAAGCAAAAAAGGGGGTGTAGAGTGCCCCTCCACAAACTTGCTACTATAATAATGTTTGTAGGACATCCGTGGTTTTGATTGCTTGTCTCACCCAAGCAAGATTGCTCAGGACTTGGGACCTCCCACAGTTTGCCCAGGGCCTCAGAGCTCCATCTGGGACACGTACCAAGAGCCTTCTTCTCAATGCGGCTTCCACACATGGCTACTCCAGGCAGCTCCCTGGACTGAATGTATTTCCTGTACCGTTGGCTCTTGCACCCCTGCCCCTAGCCCACCTCCCAAGCTGCCCAGCAGACCCTTTCCTACTCCCCTGACCCTCTGTATCTGCCAAACTCTGTTTATCCTTCTAGATATTTATCAGTACTAGGCATGGTAGTGCATAACTGTAATCACAACATTTAGGACATGAAGGTAAAAGGTTACAAGTTCAAGGCCAGCGTCGGCTACGCAGAGAATGTGAGACTAGTCTAGGCTGAATGAGACCCTGTCTAATTCAACAAGAAGTCTCTTCCCTATATCACAATCGCTACCTCCCCAGAGGTCTGTGAACGTTGAATATAGGGACTAAATCTTTTTTAATCATGGTATTCTTCAGCACCCAGGGCAGTACTTGGCTGAGTCCTCAGGGAGTGTTTGCTGACTGACTAACCAGTTACTCTCACAAAAGAAGAAAGACCAATTCCTGGTGCATTCCTTCAGTCCCAATGGTTCCATGGAAAAGGTGGTAAATACAGGGAGAGGGGTTTGGGCAGGAGGCAGATGGGCAAGACCACACCTGGATTTGAAATTCAATAGAATTTGTCAGGCTGTTCTCTTTGGGTAGCAGCTCATGGTCTGACTTTAACACCCACACTAGGATCTAGAGAGGTCCTGCAGGAGAAAGAACAGATGTGGAGCCTGGGCCCTGATTAATGGGGGGGGGGGGGGGGTTCTGACTAATTGGGGAGGAGGAGTATCTGGCTATTGGTTGGATTCTTGAAGGAGTTTATATAAAGCCATTAGTTTTTGTAAAATCTCTTGCTTCTTAAGATGTTTTTCTGCAGTTTTGGGGAGGGAAATTGAGAGGAATAATTTAAAAAATTTAAAGCTAATCGCTTGCGTGAATTGTTCCTGAGCAACCAAACCCCCTTGCCCCTACCTTTCTGTTTGTGTATTTGATTTTCGGTAATAAATAGGCTTGTTCAGTTATGGCTTGTCCTTGGCGATTGTAGAGAATGCCAGGAGACCTTGATACATTTTCCAAAATTGTTAGGAAGAGAGAGATTTTAGCTATATAAGCGCGACCCTTGTTTGTATTTGTTTTGGGACGCCCATTGCAGAGAGGGAGTTAACAAGTGTTTACAGACAGTTTGAGCAGACTCGTGTCTGAGAGGTAGCTAGGACAATGCCTGAAAAAGCATCAATGCAAGCGTGGACATTTTTTTTTTCAATGAACAGAGACATTTATATGAATTACACCGTTTGCCAAAGATCATTAGGTAGAAGATCCTAGGAACTGGCTGCTCTTGGCTAGGGGATGGAAGAACCCAACGACTGATAGGCGTTGGATAGAGCTAAATGCTGATAGCAAGAAGTCTGATGTATGAGCCAAGGTGGCTTTCTGGTGGCTAAAGAAACTCCATGTTATGCTAGGTATCCATCTTGGTACCCACTAGATGTTTGTCTGACTCCGTTCCCTGGAGGATAAGTTCCCAGTAGCTCTCACTCAGTGGCTCAGGCCCAGAAATGTACAGCTGTGACCATCTACTTGCTATGACATGACTAACTGCTTTTTGGCTTCTGTAACTTGTTTACAAGGACACAAGGTTTACTGTGGGTCGCTGTGACCACTTAACTTAACRGARTGGACCATTTTTGCTTGCTTGTGTAGATATTAAAGGTCTTGTGGTTTTTTGCCTTTAAAAATACTTCCTTGCTGGGTAGTGGTGGCACATGCCTTTAATCCCAGCACTCAAGAGGCAGATGCTGGCAGATCTCTGAGTTCAACGCCAGCCTGGTCTACAGAGCAAGTTCCAGGACAGCCAAAGGTATAAAAAGAAACCTAGTCTCAAAAAAAAAAAAAAAAAAAAAAAAAAAAAAAAAACCATAAATAATAAATTTTAAAAATAGCCGGATGGTGGTGGCACATACCTTTAATCCCAGCACTTGGGAGGTAGAAGCAGATGGATCCCTGTGGATGGACCTTTGTGAGTTTGAGGCTATCCTGGTCTACAGAATGGGTTCCAGGACAGCCCAAAGCTACACACAGAGAAACCCTGTCTTGAAAAACTAAACCAAAAAACAAGACAATACAAAACAAAAGACYAACCAACCAAAACAAACCCCCCAAACCAGACAAATGAAAAAACCACAGATCTTTCCTTTATAACATGCATGAGATTTGGCTTTAAGGCTGCCATTCTGATAGAAACTAATCAATAACTACTTTAATTATATTGGATTAAGGATTAAGTCTATGGTCTTTTCTGAGGGGTCATGACCTCCATAACATCCAGAAGTGAGAGTGGGATGGCTTGAGCCACCTAGTGAGAATCGGTCCATAAGTGGAAAGTCTGAGCAGGGATTGGAAGGAAGAAAAGGGCAGGGAAAGTTCTCCCCTGGGGGTGGGGCGGGGCAGTTCTGGGAGGGTAACAAAAGAGTCACGGTCCAGCATCACCACATCACTGGATGGCTCCATCTGAGAAATGATCAATGCATCAGAAATAGGATGTGTACTTGTGGTAGAACAGGCTTGTAAGGAATGTAATATAAATTC
>BDUI01005602.1:24627-35375 GCA_002335545.1 Apodemus speciosus
GCTGTCTGGTCTCTGACTGTATGAGATCCAGTAACCTTGGCCAATCTGAACTGTGGGCATGGCTGGTGGCTGTGGTCTGGTCATCTGAGGGACCCACTGGGGAAAGTAAGCCAGATGGTCAGAACTGACCCCAAACTCTGGCCCCACCATTTTTTTTAAACTCTGTGACTGGCCAACTAACCTCCTTGCCTCCCATTTCCTCGCCTGTAAGATGAGAATATAACCAGCATCTCCTTCACAGGACAGTTGAGTGGATACAGCTAATGGTCACGGTATCTGGACCCACCCCCAATCTGCTAGCTCTTTAAAGACTTTAATGATRCATTGACAGCTCTGACTAGAGAACACTTGAACTATCCTAGATTCTATTGTGTATCCCACAGGGAGGAGAGAACCTCTTCAGCCCCCTCAAAGTAGAATTCAGACCATCAGTGGTTGGGGCACCTCACYTCGCCTGGCTAGGCTACACCAGGTGCTTAGCCTTTTCCCAAGGGGAGCAGAGATGAGAGCACACCTAGTCCTTCTGTCACCTCTGGCTCCGGGAGACAGAGCTGTGGGTTTGGGTTCCTCCACCTAGGCATAAGTCCACTACTCCCGTGGACTCTTCAAACCCCGGGTGATGTTGAGAGGCCAGAAAGGTCCCGGGTGAGGACTTCCGGGAAGTGTAAGCTGGGTGGAGGGGGTGTAGACCACCCAGGTGCATTGAGAAAGCACTGCCCCTTTGTACTCTTGCTTGGGGTTCTCTGAAGTCGTTAGGACACAGGCTTTCGGCCAGGCTGCCTAAAGCCTTGCATTCCTGCTGCAGTGCAGGGACCAGAGGTACAGAGATGGAGGAGCCCCAGATAGGTTGTGCTCAGACGTCATTCAGGAGAGGTGAGTAGATGCTCTCATGGGGCTTGGTTGGAGCGAGGCAGAAGGCCCTGAGGAAAAGTTCTAGAAGTCACACAGACTGAGAGATAAAGGGAGTGTAYCCCCAAAGCCTGGGCCACTGAAACTGGGCTGGGGCCAAAGAACATTCATGCTTGAGAGAGAGCAACAAAGGTAACCGGCAGGAGGCCAGCCACACACTCTGGGTGGCAAACAGGACCTACCTGAACTACTTTTAGAAAATAGTGTTTTATGTTTCCTCCTCAGTCGCTCCAACTAATTTTTTGAGACAGTCTCTCACTGTATCTGGAGCTCACGGTCTGGCTAGTAGAGCCCCAGAAATCCAACAGTTTCCCCACTTCTCAGTGCTCGGGTTACAGTCAGGCGGCCTCTACAGAACCCTGGCTGTCCTGAAACACAGAGATCCACCTGCCTCTGCCTCCCCAGTGCTGGGATTAGACAACTACTCCCAGCTGTCTGTCTGTGTGTGTGTGTGTGTGTGTGGTGTATGTGAACTCCTATCCTCACACTTGCTGGAAGGATGCCCACTGCACCACCCCCTAGCACCTCGTTTCTTTGTTTCTGCTTTGGAGGGGTTTGGGGGTTTATTTGTTTGGGGTTTATGTCATCATTTTTAGTAGATTGTGCAGTGTCAGAACATGACTTTAACTCCATGGATGTGTACCTAGGACATTACTAGTTACTGTTTGGGGGCTGAAGTGATCCAACAGACCTGAGATTGAAGCCCACACTTGGCTGGAGATGTCTGTGGTTTGGGCTCTGCCACTTAAACTGAGAGCTTTGGTGGACCCAACATTGTGCAAGTACTCAGGGTTTTTGAGCAGAGGACAAACAGATAGACAGACAGGCAGGCAGGCAGGCAGGCAGGCAGGCAGGCAGACAGACAGACAGGCAGGCCAGTTTGGTGACTTAGGTTCCTCAAGCTGAACTCTAGAGAAGAAGACCATGAGCCCAGGAGATGGCAAACCCAAGAGTTTCCTGTGGAGAGACGGGACTCTCCTTGAACACTGGCTGTCCCAGTCTCTACATCAGAAACAGGAGTGAGCATTTACTTACTACTGGAGGGGAATGAGACAATTGATGTAGCCYAGGCTGGTAGTAATCCTTTCAATTTTCTGCCTCTCAGGGCTGAGAATACAGGCATGTGGCACAAGCCAATCCAGAGAAGCAGTCCTATTACTAGTTTTCAAGAAGAAAACAAGCCCAGAGGCTCAGCAATTTCTGTTGGACTCTGAAGCCTAGACATTTCCCAGACCTTGGGCAGTACCTTCCTAAGGCGGGTGCAGAGGGAGCGCCAAGCCTCCCTGGGCCAGAGTGGGTGGGAGCCACCGTAGCTTTAATGGGCGGTTCTCTGGGCGCTTCGGGGTGCAGGGCGCAGCTGCCCAAGCGGGGTCCCCGGAAGCGCCGGCGGCCAAGCTGCCTGTGAGCATCCTCTGAGCTGGACCAGTAAAGGCGCTGTTGCTGGGCCCCACCCGACTAAGGCACTGGGCCTGGAGGGGGGCTCCCCCGCGTCGCCGAGGAGATAGCGCTGCATGTGCGTTGACAGCGCCCACGCCTCGAGGGTCCCATCACTGCGTCCCGCGACTTTTCTGCAAGAGAGCATGGAGCGCCTGGAGTCAGAGCTGATCCGGCAGAGCTGGCGGGTGGTGAGCCGCAGTCCTCTGGAACATGGCACTGTCCTGTTTGCCAGGTGAGAGCTGCCGGGCTCTGGGGTGCGAGTGAAAGGGTGCCTGACCTCAGTGAGCTCGAGATTGCTGGACTTGTCACTGGAGGAGAAATTGCCCGCCTGCCTGCCTGCGGTAGTGCTCCTGAGAGAGGGGTGTGTGCCCAGCGACAGGTGGTGCTGTCCTATCTGCTCTTCCCGGAGAGCAGCGGCTCCTGTCTGAGCTGGTTGAGGTCCCATAGGGTCCTTTACTAGCACCCACAGGGTGGGCAGGTAGATGCAATGCCCCCAACTCTCCTCCCTTTGTTATCTCGGTGTCCCGTGGCTAGTAACTGCAGGGCCGCTCCCTGGAGTCGGGCCGGTAGGAGGAAACTCGAGGGCCAGCTAGGGTATGCAGGTACCTGGAACTGGTAGAAGGCCCGGTTCCGACCCGCTCGAATGGAAGGAGACCATGTAGTCCTGGCCCAGGAATGCTCNACACACACACACACACACACACACACACACATAATCTTCTCAGCCTTGCTTAGAGAAGCAAATCTATCATTAACATTACAGTCCATGTCAGAAACATCTCAGAAAGACCACCTGCTAGCTTTTAGCGTCTCCTCGATGGCTCCTGGAAGAACCTCACATGAGGAATAGCCTCCATGAGGTCAGGCAAAYCTGTAGGTCAATGTCTTAACTAGTGGTTGGTATGAGAGGGCCAAGCCCACTGTGGGTACCCCCTCTGGACTAGTGGTCCTGGGTACTATAAAAAAAAAGCAGGCTGAGCAAACCAGGAAGAGAAAACCAGCTAGCATCACCCCTCCATGGCCTTGCATCAGCTCCTGCCTCCAGGTTGCTGCCAGGTTTGAGTTCCTGCCTGCTTTTCCTCCGTAGTCTGCAATTCAGGATATGTAAGCCAAATAAACCCTTTCCTCTCCAAGGTGCTTTTTGTCATGGTGTTTCATCACAGTAATAGTAACCCTGACTAAGACAGGAGGTTGGACAGAAAGCCAGGCTGGTCTGTTTTGTATTCAATTTACACGGTAATGATGGGGAGAGAAGGACTACCCCGTGGTCCAACCTGCCTCACTAGCTAGCTCTGGCAGGTCAGGTGGCCCTTCCTCTAACACGCTGAGCCACCCAGCAATTACAACAAGTGACACCAAGCAGGGACAGCTCCTAGTGGTCACTTCCTGTTCTGGCCAGTTCGAGACCCAGACCCTCCATCTCTGAACACCGCTCTCTTCTCTGACTATCTCAAGTATGCCTCCTCCTGTGGCAGGGCCGGGAACCTGTAGAATAAGGCATGTAGCATGTTAAGGAACCCACTTCACACAGAAGCCAGCCCCGCCCTCTGCCTTCAACTGCTTTACATAGAGGTCCACTGCCATACAAAATGATACCCACTCTTCCAAGAGGGGAGGTGGGTCCCTTCTGAAAGCCAGAGTTTTGCCATCTGTTTGGGGAAGGAAATAGCCTTTGACCCTACAGAAGTGAACCCCATCTTCAGAAGCCAGTACCAGTGCCAAGACCCCCACTTCATGTAAACACACGGCACAGAGCAGCCTTTTCAGACATCGTTGGAAATTCTATCTTAACCCAAACCCAAGATTCGGTTAATGATATACGCTTAATGAGATTCAAGTCAGCACCTCCAACAGCAGTTTTAAAAATTAGACATTCAAACACAAACCAATCCAGACGCTGAGGAACAACGGTAGGAAAATGTGAAAAGGCTTTGTTTTCCGTAATTAAACTCTTCTGTTTGCATAAAAGTAGAAAACTTTGTACGTACAGCGAGAACATTGCAATCAGAACAGACAAGTCTCGGGTCTGAGCCAAGATGTCTCAGTCACAATAGTCAATGTCGCAACGTGGTTGATTCTGTACACCTTGCAAAGTTTCGTGCCGTGGCCTCAGGACCTCGATGACGTCACACAGGGCCACCAACACCCGGACTCACCTGGTTGATTGTGAGCTGATGCTCGGCTGACAGCTACGGCCTTGTGTGACTGCTGCACTCCGCAGGACTCCCACATTCTGTTACGTGGCCCCACGAGGTGTCACAACCTACAGTTTAAGATGAACCATGTTTTTCACAGGATTTGCCCTTCCTACCTCAGCAGGCCAGAGCCAGACATGCTGGCAAGGTGCCTGAGAAGATCCTTCCTGCTTCTTGAAGCTTCTGGTAGCTCTGAGCTTTCCAGAGCTTGTCGCTACACCAGTCTGCCTCCCTGGTCACCACATGTCCATATTTTTCAGGTCTCTTTCCTCATAAGGATGTCAGCCATACTGTTTTAGGGTTCACCCTAATGACTTCATCTTAAACAGATCATTCCTCTAAAGAGCCAGTCTCATAAGGGCATGTTTGCAGACATTGGGGATGCCTTCAACACATCCAGGAACACCAAGCAGCCATCTGTGCAGGGAGAGCCTGCCACTTGGGGCGATTTGACTACTACCGCTTTGTCAGGAATGAGCCTTTGTAATCCCCTTCCCTCAGGAGACAGGTGCTCCACCTGTGCCTTTATTCCCAGCTGCCTGATTTCAGAGGGGAGGTAATTACTCCCATGCAACACACACACAAAGGCACACATACATACACACACACAGAGAAAAACATACAGAGACACACAGAAATACACACCCAGACCCAGACCCAGACACACACAAAATCAGACATACATATACAGACATACACAGACACACAAACACACACACATACATACACAAACACATACATAAACACAGACATACAAACAGATACACACACAAACACAGACACACACATACACAGACACACAAACAGATACACACACAGACACACACACAGATACAGATACACACACATACACAGGTACACACAGACACACACAGGCACAGATACATACACAGACACACACTCACACATGTGCACACACGCACACATACACGCATACACACACACAAGCAAACGCGGGAGGACCGTGCAGCCACCAAAACCTCCCCGGGACTAACAGGACTTGTGTTTGTGGTCTGCTGCTCTGGTTTTCCCATCTTCTAATGTTTTCTGTCAGCTGCTCCCCAAGGGCTGGCTCCTCTGTGGCTCCCTTACTCAAAGTCTTCAGATGTTGGATTTAATCTCGCTTTGGTATTCACAGGGAACATGCTCGGAGTTTGGCTTGGCTTTGTTTGTGCAAAGGATGGAGGAAATTAACTCATATAAACCACAGCATGTCTCTCATTAAACATTCCCTCTGTACCTGCCCCAGAGGCCGCTGGCTTCTGTGTTTTTGAAACAATAACCAAAACACAATAAGTCGTCACTGGAGCTTCATCTCCTGGACAGATGGCTTAGCATCACTCGGAGCAAGAACAATAGACAGAGGATTCTTTTCTTCCACGCCAAAGCTTGCTGTCTTTGTGTTTAATTAACTATTCTGCTTTTAGTCCGTAAATCAGGCAGCAAATTCTGTGGTTCTTAATGTGAATCGGAAAGACCTGAGGCGGGGGTGGGAGCAGAGGGGCGGAGGTTGGGTGTGAGGAAGCAGCTAGTGCTTCCGATTGCACTTAGCAGTTCTCCTTGCTCTCTGGTCTAATGGAAGGAGTAGAGGCCAGGGACCCGGAGAGCTGACCCCTCACCCTTTCTGACCTTGGGGGAGTGTTGTTGCCTGCCTGGGTCTCGGCTCTCTTCTCTGCAAAACAGAGACCATGCCACCTGCTCTCTGCTTAATTGTCAGATCGGTTGAGCAAAGGCAGCAAAGAAATTAATGGAAAGCCACTTTGGAAAAGATAAGACATTCCCCAGATGAGGGTGTTAGCCTGTCCCATATGTCTCTCCAAAACTCATTATCTGTGAGTCAAGGGGACAGGTCCAGACGTCACTCAGCGCCAGCTCTGGATGACCACTAAACATTCCCACCCCAGCGTGACCTTCACAGCTCTCCTCTAGACAGGGCTGGGTGGTGTGGGCTAGCATCCCAATACTTAGGAAGTGGAGGCAGAAGGATCACAAGTTCAGGACCATCCTCAGCTACATACGAAGCTCAGGGCCAGCCTGGGCTAAATGAGATCCTGTACAAAAAAAAAAAAAAAAAGGAAAATAAAAAAAGAATCTTTCTCATGACCGAGGGCCACAGAGCTCTGCAGAGACCTGCCCAGCGTGTGTGCAGGGGTCTGGTGAGGTGATCTCACCACAGTTACCATCCTTTCCAAAGAAAATGCCTCCTCACTGGCATGACTGACCCTCGTTCCAAATGCCCTAATCTTTCAATGAAAGTCAGGTCAAGCCAGAGCTGGTGAGAGATGCCAAGATGGCCGGTAGTAAGCACCAGGCCACATGGTGGAAAATATAGTGACTAAAACACACACTCACACACACTCACATACACTCACACACACTCACACATACACACTCACATACACTCACATACTCACTCACACAAACATACACACTCACAAACAAACACACTCACACACATACATACACATACACACTCACTCACACACACATATACTCTCACACACACATATACTCATACACATACACTCACACATATACTCATAAACACACATACACACTCACATACACTCTCAGACACATACACACACTCCCATATACACACTCACATACATATACTCACACAATACACACTTACATACATAAACACACTCACACATTCTCACACACATACTCACATATATGCACACACACACACATATGCTCTCATAAACACACACACACACTCACACACACACACACCAGCTTCAGGATTCCCATTGAGGGTGCATCTCAGGGTCTGACTCTCTCACCCATGTCAGAGTCACTGTGTTATCTAACCCGGGCTCACCTGCTGTCTCGACATCACCCAAGGCACCTGTCCAGAGACTACAGTGAGGAGACAGCCTTGTTCTCCATGGAGAGAAAGCCATGGTGTTTCCCACACAGGGCTGCAGCGCTTGAGAGGAATGATAGCGGGCACAAGATGGAGTGTGTAGATGACCACACGGTCGGACAGGTAAGAGCCTGACTACCGTCTCAGGCCCAGGCCAGGAGCTGTCTCTCCTCCCCACCGTGTCTGAGCCCCTCAGACCCATGCAATCGCTCTCTCTGAGGATGAGGTGAGACCGGCTAGAGGACAGACAGCCTTTCCCCAAGCTCTAACATAGCCAGTTCCCAGCAGAGCTGGCCCTGCCCTGGGTTTCCACCCTCCTCACAGCAGATGCTGGGTAACCCAGTCTCTTCCCACACAGCTATCCCCTGCCGCCTTCCTCCAACCCCAGCTTGAGTGGTGGGCGACTTGGTTCAGGCTCAAGACAAGAACTGACTCAAACTGACCCAAGTGGAGAGAGAAGCTGATGGCTTGTGTGGCTGAACTACCTACCATTCAGAACCCAGGACCTCTCATCTTGTTTCTCCCCTCCCCTCTCCCCCTCCCTTTTTCTCCCCTCCCTTCCCCTCCCCTCCCTTCTTCTCCCCTCCCTTCTCCTCTCCTACCCTCTCTTCTCTCCCCTCTCCTCCCCCTCTGTCCCTCCCCTCCCCTACCACCGCTCCCTCCTACTTTATTCCCAGGTATACCCCACTTCACGGTCCCACAAAGGCTGCCAACAACTCCAGGCTCCCACGTTCAAACCTCCATAAAGAGAGGCTTTTCAGTCAATCATTTTTCTAGAAACCCTGGACCTCTCCTTGGCTGACAGACAGACCGATTGTCCATCCTTGAGCCCAGTGTGGCCAGGAGGGCGCTGTGCTGATCGGTTAGGCCAACCACACGCATCCCTGCTGTGGCAGTGGTTGGCTACACACAGAGCACCCACAGCCTCTGAGAGAGCTGCATCGTGAGGAAGAGCAAAAAGAAAACTACCACCTTCACGCTCCAGTTCTAAAACCTCCGGGCGAGCCGGGCGTGGTGGCGCACGCCTGTAATCCCAGCACTTGGGAGGCAGAGGCAGGTGGATTTCTGAGTTCGAGGCCAGCCTGGTCTACAGAGTGAGTTCCAGGACAGCCAGGACTACACAGAGAAACCCTGTCTCGAAAAACAAAAAAACAAAACAAAAAAAAAATAATAAAAAATAAAATAAAAAATAAAAAAAAAATAAAACCTCCGGGAAACGTCAGGCTAGTGGAGATAACTTTTGTTGTTTAAAGGTAATGAAAGATGCACTTTTTAGTCTTACATATATTCAGAGAGATAAATCAGACTCCAAAAGAAGAATTATAGAGATTCTGGCAATCTTATCACTTAAAATAGTAAAGCAAGCACTCTGATGTGGCTGGACAGTTAGCTAAATAGGTCATGGAGTCTCTTCCTCATGGGATCTTGCTTACAGTCTTCACAGTGATCACTGTGGGGACAGCACGTGGATATGACCTTAAAGAGAGCAGCAGAAGCAATGTGGACACTGTAGATAGAAAGCTCCAAGTTCACTTCCAGGTTTGCAAACATCCCACCAATCCCTGGGCTAGTCCCGAGCTTAGGGCTTGAAATCCCACCAATCCCCACCCTGGAAAACCCCCTGGCAAGCTCCGCCCCAGAAAGCTCTGCCCCGGAAATCCCACCCTGGAAAGCTCCACCCCAGAAAGCTCCGCCCTAGAAAACCCGCCCTGGAAAGCTCCGCCCTAGAAAGCCCCGCCCTGGAAAGCCCCACCCCGGAAAGCTCCGCCCTGGAAAGCTCCGCCCTAGAAAGCCCCGCCCTCTAAGAAACAACATACACAGCCTGCCTCCCCCTCAGTTCCCTGCTGCCTCTCACTGGAGCAGAGGCTGCCACCCTTCTGTGCCTTCCCCAATAAACCTCTTCTGTGAGGTTTGTTGTGTGGGGCGACCTTGTGGTATCCCTCGGCTCCCGACTGCCAGGGTGCCTTTCCCTTCAGAGCTGTGCCACTTACAGACACAGCCCAGAGAGAGAGCAGCAGAAGCAGAAAGCTAATGTTCTATCCGTGCTGTAAGATAGACGCTTGCTCTGCAAGATTCCAATCTTGAGGCAAAGAGAGAAAAATGAGGGAGAAAGAGAGGAGGTCGGGCAGAGAAACATGAAAAAGTCTCAAAAAAAAAAAAACCAAAAAGAGGTACAAACAGAACCCAAACGCTGTGAGCACCCACTGCAGGGGCCCTCCCTTGGCCTGGCAGGTTGCTAGGAGGTTCCAGCAGGTTCTGCCCACACCCTGTGTTCTCTGCAGGAAGATCAGCTCAGCTCAGCACAGAGAGTTCTTGGAATACAGGGGTTAGATGCAGAATAATGACGGGTGCTGGGGTTTGCATGGGGTCTGGAGGTGTGTTAAATTTCAGTCCATTGTGAGTTATTCAAAAGGCAGAAACTTAATCAACCATGGCATTCAGAGGTARGGGTCCCCGGGAGGCAATTAGGGTTAAATAAAAACCCATAGTTGAATTCTGAAGAGGGAAGGACAGACTAAAAAAGCACACACACACACACACACACACACACACACACACACATCCTGTCTCTTGGCATGAGGCGCTGTGCCTCCTCAGGACTCCGCCCACAGGATGGCTGTCACTAGACAATACAGCCAGCCCCTTGACCTGGGAAACTAGGGCTCAAGTAATCCTCTTCTCATTAACCTTTCCCATTCTGAGCAGGGCATGGTGGCACACACCCTCAGTGCCAGYAGTCAGGGGGCAGAGGCAGGCGGATCTCTGGGAATTCAAGACTAGCCTGGTCTACAGAGTGGGTTTCAGCCCAGCGAGGGYCATAAAGCAAGGTCCTTTCTCAAAATAACAAACAACAAGAACAAGGCAAAATGCTCTGGTCTTCCATGGAATTGTCTCAGTAGCCTCAGAAAACAAACGTCACGCACATGAGCAAACAGGCGAAGCGCTACCTCATGAGCACAGCCAGACCCCAGGTTAAGCGGAAAAGGGAATCTGGGCACGGCTGCGTGGGTTTGTGATCCCAGCGCTGAGGCAGAGGCAGGCTCGGCAGCCAGCCTAGTCTGCTTGGTGAGTCCAGGCCAGGGAGAGACCCTGTCTCAAAACAAACAATGACAAAAGCAAGGTGGGTGGCATACACATACACACACTCATACACACATACATACATACTCACACATAYACACATTCACACATGCATACGCAGATACACACAATACACACTCATATACTCACATACACACTCACAACACACACTACACATACTAACACACTCATACATGCTCTCACATTTGTTCACTCATACATGCATTCACATACTCGCATACAACACACTAATT
>BDUI01005603.1:11336-24374 GCA_002335545.1 Apodemus speciosus
AATGATTTATTGCATCTACAGCCTACAGAGAAAAATACCTTTAAGAACAGCTTGGGGACAGGGGTGGCTGGAGAAATGGCTCAGCGGTTAAGAGCACTGACTGCTCTTCCAGAGGTCCTAAGTTCAATCCCCAGCAACCACCTGGTGGCTCACAACCATCTGTAATGGGATCTGATGCCCTCTTCTGGTGTGTCTGAAGACAGCGACAGGGTACTCATAGATAAAATAAATAAATCTTAAAAGAAGGAAAAAATAGTCGGGCGGTGGTGGTGCACTCCTGTAATCCCAGCACTCTGGGAGGCAGAGGCAGGCGGATTTCTGAGTTCGAGGTCGGCCTGGTCTACAAAGTGAGTTCCAGGACAGCCAGGGCTATACAGAGAAACCCTGTCTTGAAAAAAGAAAGGAAGGAAGGAAGAAAGAAAGAAAGAAAGAAAGAAAGAAAGAAAGAAAGAAAGAAAGAAAGAAAGAAAGAAAAAGAAAACCAAAAGAAAAAAGAAAAAGAGAACAACTGCTGGGAATCAACCCCCAGTCTTTACATAGTGACTGCTACAACCAGGCCACATTTACAGAATGGAAACTCCCTCAGATGAGGGGGGTGATGCCCACAGGCATGTCCACCTACAGTGTCTAGCAGTACCAGGATGTAAATATCGTATATAAATGCACTTACCTATAGTTGTACTACTTTCTTTGTCATTTTAGTGACAGAAATTGGTTGACGGGAATCTCCAAAAATGTAGCCAAATTTTTGTGTGCATGTGTGGAGGAATCAGCGACCTCAGGGAAAGGGGAAAAACATTATCTCGGTCTGGCTTGTCTGCGCCTTCTTGAAAACCAAGGCAGGCTCTGTTCTTGTTTTCCCAGTTGCAGAAATCCACTAAGCCACTGCCGTGATAAACCAGTGACTGACATGAGTCTGTTATTTTTTTTTCTGGATTACTGTGATTCTGTGGTTCCAGAACATGACAAAGCCAGTATCTTTGAAGTAATAACGTGTTCTTTCTTGGTGACTGATACAGTATGCAAGATAGTGGCTCTGCATACCCACAGCTTGTATTCAGATAAGAGTGATATAAATAATGTAAATGTGGGCTGGAGAGGTGGCTCAGCGGTTAAGAGCACTGATTGCTCTTCCAAAGGTCCTGAGTTCAAATCCCAGCAGACACCTGGAGGCTCACAACCATCCGTAATGAGATCTGACTGCCCTCTTCTGGTATGTCTGAAGACAGCTACAGTGTACTTACGTAGAATAAAATAAATAACGCTTAAAATAAATAATGCTAACGTACGAATAGCATTCCTCGTGGTGCTTAAAATGCACAATCCCACTGTGACCCTGCAACGTGAGCAGCATAAGCATTGCTAGCTTTTTTTCCTGCAAGGAGGTGACTTTGAGGTTGCTTGACTCTTCACATAATACTCTTTCAGTGCCTTAAACAAACCCATCCATGGTTTTAAGTCTCCAGCCTCTAGCTAATGCAATTGGTGAGACCCTGAAAACTCAGGTTTTTGGAGTTAGAGGTTGCCTGAGTCAACAGTGACTAGTCAAGCATGGACAAAGCTCTGGGTTTGAGCTCCAGCCCCTCATAAACCAGATAAAAATGGAGTGATGGAACAGGCTTTTAATTCCTGCACTCAGGAGACAGAGGCAAGGGGAGCAGAAGCCCATGGCTATCCTTAGCAACATAGCGTCTTTGAAGACAGCCTTGGCTCTATGAGACTCTGTCTCAAAACAAAATAAAAATTATCAAATATAAATAAATATCAGGCTTACTAAAAGCATATGATAGCTGGGTATGTTAGTTCATGCCTGTAATCGCTGCATTTAGGAGACTGGAGGTTCCCAAGTTGAGACTAGCCTTGGCTACATAAGAAAATAGAGGCCAGCGAGATTCTGTTTCTTTTCTTTTTCTTTTTCTTTTTCTTTTTNAAAACAAAAAGGCAGGCAAGTGGGTTTTGAAAATTCTTATCTGCTCCAGCTAATCTGGGGAAACAAGCTGTTCAGAGAATCAAGTAACTGGATTTCGTGAAACTTCCCTTAGGCATTTGACTCCAAGAAACAAACAAGTAACCATGACAAAACAAACTACACCACCTTCTAATGAACAGGCCCGCTACATAGTACTATAAATTATGTATAGCACACATATACATACAGTCTGCATTCCACCCTTTTGTGTTTTCACTCCTATTCCATCAATATTTGTACACTTAAACCTTAAAGCAGTTTTCTTAAAATCTCGAGAGATATTCAACCTTTTTAGTTTTTTTTTTAAATTTTCAGACAAGGTTCCACTGTGCCCTGGCTGGCCTTGAGAGTCACCTGCTCCTGCCTCCCCAGTGTTGGGACTAAAGGCGTGTTGTCATCATGGTCAGCTTGTCATTTAAGTGACATCAAGTGCCTTTTCTGCATCTTCAGTATCACAATCTYACCTTTCCTTCTAATAGCCAGTATCTCAATTTCCTAACCTTTTAATGACAATTTAGCTTTTTTTTTTTTAACTAAAAATGCTCAAGACCATTTTAATCCATCATTCTGTAATTTTATTATAACCCTTTGAGGCAAAAGGATATATAACACCTTAAGCCAAAAATATTTCGATATGATTTAAAATAAAGCCTCAATAAATAATCTCCCTAATATTTAGGGTGGCTAGCCTAGTTTCAACATGTAATTTACATTAGATTTCTATTCTTTATATTATTGTGCACCTTAAACAAAATAGTCAATGCATTTTAAAATAAACCTAGAAAGACAAAATACATTATAAATACAATAAAAATGCAAGCTCCTAAATTACAATTTATACTATTAACGTGAATATTTTATGAAATGTAATTCACAGAGACTAAGTGATATCTCCTTTCTTAAATGTTGTGATTAACAGGACTTTTATTGGTAGTAAACTAGAGCAAACAATCAGAATAATACATATGTAGTATTCAGTACACACAATAAAAGTTAAAGAAATTCAAAACCTGTATAAAACAAAAGAGAAGAGAAGAGAAGAGAGAGAGAGAGAGAGAGAGAGAGAGAGAGAGAGAGAGAGAGAGAGAGAGAAATCATACAGCTTAAGAGATACAGGGGTAAAGGTCCTCTCCATCTTTGATCACACTTGTCTCTGTACCCAATAGAACTTACTGCACTTTATAAGACAGACATTTTAGTACTGAGTGTATTAAAAGAATTAAACACATTTTCTAAAAATCTTTCAATGACAAGTTGGTACCCTTTAGCTAACTAAAGCTAAAAGGTAGAAGGTGGGAAAAGGGAATTAACTAGTATTTTGTAACCATTTTTAATAATTTCTTATTTTCCAAACACTGCTTTTATAACAGAAGTGTTTTACACTTGCACAATATTAATTACTTTATTATACATGGAAGCCTGTGGTAGGCTGATTACACAATGAGACTGCAAACAACCAGTGGTACTTTTCTGACGTCAGAAGAGTTCATAAGACTAAACATCACCAAAAGTACATAAAAACTCATCAGCATAAACATCAAAGTACATTAAAAAATATAATCAGGAAAAAAATACAATTGCTAAAAAGTGGTTTAGAGCAGAGCCACTGCCTATCAGTAGCTTCAAATGGCAATTAGCGTTCATAGCAAGTTTTGATGACTTTACAAGATCCCTGTACAATACTGACTAATACACCCCTTCAAAATGTACATTAAAGGCTGCAGTTTCACAGAGTTCTGATGTCATTACTAAATACACACTCTTATCTGTTACACAAGCTATGCCACCAGGTGGGATTACAACCCTTTGACATCTACAGCATGTACATGGAAATCTGTACTGGGTTTGTTTAAAAAAAAAAAAAGAAGAAAAAGATCAGGGATGTTTACCCTATTGTTTAGTATTTGAATGTCATAAGACATATAAAATGCATAATCAATTATCTACTAGATGATAAATCACTCTAAAATGAAACCATCAAGACAGGGAGAAGGAACAAGAAGGCCCAGAACTTTAAGAGGAAGTTATGAACAAGTACCAAAAACCAGAAGTGAAGGTGGTACGTAATAGCATAAATGAGAGAATGCTTTTAGGCCATGTATAATGAATAATGCATACCCCAAATTTCAATAGATTATGTGAATTGAACTTACTTTCTAATACTGAAACCAACCAACCACTTGGGTTTTAATTTTAACACTGTACTAGATAAGACATTCACAGAATCACTTAATGGAATTACAGCCTTGTTACAGGTGGATAAAGAGGGTGCTTTTTTTCCTCTTTTATTAAAGCTATCATTCCAGGCTTTGATCAAAGATCTAAGAATATTTGTTCTACCAATCTGGAATGAATCTGGGTTTGGAAGTTTGGAGTACATTTAAAAGCTGCAACAAATATAGGTAGCCAACAATCTCAGAATTTTGGATCAGCCCAGACAAAGATAGCACTTGAAATGTTTTCGATCCCTTACTTAAATGATGAAATGTATATTCTATCAGCCCAGAAAGAGCAATTTGAAATGTTTAAGATCCCTTAACTTAAACAATGAAATGCGTATCATACTATTTGTAAATTGGATATTCCATTACGGTGATAACGTACAGAATTCCCATGCGTTATTACACTTCCTGAGAGTAAAGCAATTAGAATAACCTTAATCCTAGCAACAAAGTTTCTTTTTTTTCCTTTTTTCTTTTCTTTTTTTTTTTTCTGTACTTTTTTTGTTTTATTTTTTTATTTTTTTTGTTTTTGCATTTAAAACTTTTGGGCTATTCCCTGACAATCTATACATGTAAATTTGATTGCTAAACATTGTCACTTTGAATGTCAAACTATTTTTAATCTATTGATTTTGATTAAAAATCATAATACAAACAGAGCTAAAATCACACTAACAAAATAAACTAAATATGAAAAGTTGCATTGAAAGGGCATTACATTATTCTTAATAGGATCGTGTAGAAACATTCCAATGGCAGTGTTCTCAAAATAAAACAAAATTACATCAGACCCCCAGCCTGGTCTCTCAAGACCTTACCTGTAACTCTGGCTGGTGGGTGTCTTTACTCGTGTACTACATGGCTCACTTACATCAGACATCATATTTGTATACCCTGAGAAATCTGACACTGAAGTCCTTACTCTATGGTCCACTTCTCCATTCGAGTTAGTGATAAAGGTCATTGGCACCCTGCTGCCCGACTTAAACTGAGAACCGAATGCTTGTGCAAAGTTCTCAATCTGGTACGTTGTTCTAGGCTCTATGTCTTTCTGAGGATCAATCTGGCTAGCTAACTCCTGAGATGGAATCTGAAAGCTCGTTGAGGACTCTAAATTTTTCTGTTCCTTCTGGCTAGTCAATTTCTGAGATGAGGACTGGAAGGCTGACGACGTCTCCAAGTTCTTCTGAGACTCGATCAGATCATCCAGCTCCTGGGAAGGTGTCAACTGCTGATGTGTAGCATCCAAAGCAGATAAATAAAGACCTGGTTGAGATCCAAACAACATCCCAAAAGGAGGCTTTGGCAATGAAGATGGCAACACTGAGGTAACAGATTGGCCAAAACCACACTCCAAAGGAGATGTAGTGTATATCTGTTTTTCTGGGAACAAAGTGTGGTTGTGGAGAGGTGAAGACAAGCTGACAAATTGGAAACCGTGTCCAAGAGTAAAACCTGCATTAGTGGATTTTTCAAAAGCCTGTTGGAGGTATTTGGAGTATTCTTGCAACATGCTTGTTTTATCATTTGAAGGTGTTTGGGTGCCTGGGCTCAAATTTTCTTCTTGAACCAATTCAGAGTGTTCTCCTGAGGTGTGTAAATCCACTCGCGGTTCTGTTAAACTGAAAGGGTCCTCCTTCTGCGTTTCTGATTTGCTAGAGTACTGATCCAAAATACTTTGTAAAACCTCATCAGGAATTCCAGACTTGTCGTGACAAGACTTAATTTCGGCATTTAGAGCTGAGGAGTCAATAAGTGACAATGGCGCCTCATTGTCCAAAACACTGACCCCTGCAGACTGGATGACGGACTGCTGGGAGACCATGTGTCCTACATTGATAGAAAAGGCACTGTTGCTGCTGGCAGTTGGTAAGTATCTTCTCTTCTTTGAAAACTGCATGGCATCATCATAATTACTACTTATGGGGCCTTGTTTGCCACTTGTACTTTGGAGAAGACTAATGGTCTCCACGCTATTATTCGATACTATGCCAAGTGAGCCACTTGGTTTACCAGACAAGGATTTCTGCCCAACTACGTCTGGTAACGGTGACACAAAGTTAAGGTAGCTTTTATCTGTGTTCTTTCTGCTTCCTTTCTTAAAGATCAATTTTGGCACCCTTTTCTGTAGTTCATCTATTCCAGTGCCAATTATGCCCCCACTGGTCGACACAGTAGGCATTTCCACTGAATAACTCTGCATGTTTATATTGTTTGACATTGGTGATTCATTTGCTTTGCCAGTCTTGTGTTCCTTATTTTCAATAGCTATGCTTTTTGACTTGGATTTTCTCCTTGAAGAACTTGTATTTCCCTGAGACAACACAGCCAGATTACCCATACTGTTATGGTTTGATGACCCAGGTTCTGCACTAGCGGCTCCTTTTGCTATGGCTTCACCACACGTGCGCCTGTGCTTCAGCAATCTGTCAGTCCTTGAAAAATACTGTTGGCAAGTGTCACATTTATATGGCTTTTCTCCACTATGTGTCCTCTTGTGTCTCTCCATATGGTACTTCTGAATAAACTTCATGCTGCACTGATCGCATCCAAAGGGTTTCTCTCTGCTGTGAATTTTCTCGTGTCTCTGCAGTAGGTACTTCTGAATGAAACCCATACTACACTGGCTGCACTGGAAAGGTCTTTCTCCKGTGTGAATGAGGACGTGTCTCCGCAGGTGGTAGGAGCTCCTGAAAGCAGCACTACAATGATCACAGATATGAGGTTTCTGACTTGGGGACAGGACGGCACCTTCTCCCTCTCCAACCAAAGGTTTGGAAGATGCACTTGGCTTCCTCTTGGCTTTGATTCCCTGAGATTCTGGCTTTGGCCTCTTTGCCTTTTTGACGTTAGTGTCCTGCTTTGGCTCCTCGTTGCCATGGTCATCAGTCCTGCTCCCACTGCTCAGTAATACATCGCGGTGGTGCTGGGCTGGTTGCTGCTGGACATGCTGGTGGAGAATACTGAGGTCTTGGATGACGCCGTGGCTCCCCCCTTCCCCTCCTCCTAGGCCTGGTGATCTCTCTTCAGCCCCAGCGAACAGCCCCCCATAGTGGTGGTGGTGATGGTGGTGGTGGGACTGCTGTTCCTCGGGATCCGCAGGTTTCTCCTGCTTGATGCTCACCAAGGACTGCAAGAATCCCCAGGAGGTCCTCTGCGAAGGGAAGGCCGCGGCTGACGCGGCCGGCTCCTTCTTGAAAGTCATGTCCGGGGCTGGCGGAGGGGGGGGCTCAGCGGCCGGGGCTGCGGAGGTAGAGGAGGATAACACGCACTGCGGGGGAGGGGCGGCCGTCCCCGCCGGCCGGGTGAAGCTGGTGACCGGGGGGAGCCGGTGGTTGAACATAACCATACTCTGGGGGAAGGTGGGCTCCATCTCTGCTCTCCTGCCGCCGCCGCTGCCGGAGCTGCCGCCGGAGCCGCTACCACCGCTACTGCCGGGACCGCCGCCGCCGCTGAGGAACCCGCTGCCGATTTTCATACCCCGGAGGAGGCCTGGCTGCGGAGAGGAGGGAGAGGAGGGAAGAGGGGGAACGGCGGTAGGGCCGGGCCCCGGGCCGGGACCACCGCAGCGTTTGGGACCCGCCGCGCCGCCGCCCAGCCCGCACCGCGCCCGGCTCCCGTCCGCAGCCCCGCCGCCTCCGGCCCGGCGCGCTCGACCCCGCGGCCTTGTTGGCCGCTCCCGCGCCCGTCCCGGCCCGCCGGCCACACTTACGGGTTCCGCCGCCGCCGCAGCCGCCGTCGCCTCCAGTTAATAAAAATAACGCCGTCCTCTCCACAATGGAATTAAAAGCCTCCCCGCTTCTGCGCAGCCGCGGCGCGGTGTCTGCCGGGAAGTCCTCGACCGGACCAGAGGGGAGCTCAGCGAGGTCTGTGCGCCTGCGCCTCAGTTTCCGCCTGGCCAGCCTGTCAATCAAGGGGGCGGTTGGGCGGAGCTGCTGGGGGCTAGGTGGGAGGGGCGGGGACATAGAGGCCGAAAGCGGAGGGTCTTCCGCAGCGAGGGGATGTGATTGGTGGCTCTGCCGAGGGGCGGAAAGTGGCTGAGGGTTTCTGGGGAAAAGATGCTTGGGAGGTGGAACCCAAGGGGCGGGAAGTCGGGGGACGCCYGGAGAGCGTGTTGCAGCGTGGCGTGGGAGCCGCAGAGAAAGGGGTTGGGGAAGGTGGAGAAACTGAGAACTGAACATTGGCATTTGATTCACTTTAGTGTTTGCAATCCAAGTATTGAATCAAAATCAAACCTAGAAAAGGATTCCTTAAGGTACTTGTGATTCTGTCCAAAAGCTTTAAGCTTGTAACAGTATTGATTACAGATAGCTTTTACTCCTTCCTTTCTGAATGGGGACAGCAAAAACGCTTGTCTTTGCCTTTACTGAAGAAGCCTTTGAGACTGCCACAGAGGAGGTACCGCTGCAGAAAGTTGTCTCACTGCCAGCCTACCTGAAGGCTACAGCAAAAGGAAACCACGTGTAATCCCAGGTGCAGTTGTCCTGTAAAACACGCCCACACACGCTTCATCATCAGAGGGTATTTAAATGCCACGTACTTTCTCAGTTATCTGAATTTGCTTATCGCGTTGGATGCTAGCTAGCCTCATTTGTRAAGTATTGGCCATCGTTCCGGTCTAAAATCTCTGCCTAGGATATTTTAGCCTCTCCAGTATAGAATGCCTAGACACTTGGAAAATTGCTCCTTATTCAGTTGGGGGGAAATTAGGTAAAGTCTTGAAATTCAAAGTTCTACCGACAAAACCAAATAAATATTAAGTGCCTAATAATGTTTAAAAGGGATTCATAGGGAACATGCAAAAATCTAAACCAGCAACTTTCCTAGGAGTATTTATACATCACAGACATTTTAATAAAAGGATCTGGAGAATAGTTATTTACATAGTGTGTTTTCTTAAAGAAATCACGTGTCTGTTTTCTCATAGTGCTTCTCGAGATGGCTTCCTGTAATTAAATAACTTCCCTGAGAAATTTTACAATTAAAACCATAGCAATTATTATTTATCAACACAGGCCTCTCTGAGCCCGCCTGGAAACCTTAAAACTGTTATTTTATGAGTAGTTTCATGAGACGTTGTACCTTCCTAAACCCATGCAACTACATTTAAATTATTTCCTCAAACTATCAGGTATAAACACTGAAAATTCAAAAACTTCAGGCAGTAATAAAATATTAGTCAATGCCAGTGAGAAATGAGGCTGTCCCTGTATTTGGGACGTCAGTGTTTAATAGTAAGCTGGGATGCACAAAAGCCAGCCCAAGCATGAAGGGCAGTGGGACACTCATATGAAAGCCAACTTTGTTCTATAGTTATCAAGATAAGAAACCTGTCATTTCTCTCATCCACTCTGTCAGCCTTGAGCTACTCCAAGCAGACTTACCTCTAGGTTGTACACCCCATATATCAGGAAGATGAAGAGACCCTGTAAAATAAAACGGAGAGGGGAAAGCTCTTAGCGCTAATCATTYCGCCAGTGGAAATGCCTGAAATAAACTTTCCTGGGAACAGACAAAAGAAGACACACTTCATCAAGGTCCGTTTATTTTCCCGTTTTTCACCATTAGAAGTCGTACCTTGAGCATTTATATGATAACACCCCAGCACATCACTTACACTGGTTGTGCTAATCAATTCTTTGGTGGTAGAAAATAAAACTAGTATCCCAACTACATAGAATAATTAGGAAACCCAATATATCGGTATCTGGGAGGTAGCTGGATGATGAAACATTTAAATATTAATATTTCTAAACTCTATTGGAGCAGCAACTTCAGTATAGCTTATTATCTTTGAAGTTATAAAATTAGAAAATAATTGAGAGATTAAACACTACAGGTTACTGACATAGTTCAATGGTAGTGTAGTTGCCTACTGTGGATAAACCTTAAATCCCAGTACCAGGAAAACCAACCAACCCTCTTAAAACCCTCAAAACTAAAGAGAGAAACTTAGGTAATAGGGGCTGCAGACAAAGCTCAGTAGTTAAGAACATTTGTTTCTCTTGCATAAGATCAGGGTTCAGTTCCCAACGCCCACCCAAGGGGACGCCCTGCAGGCATGAACACGGTGTACATGCATGGATGCAGGCAAAACTTCATACATAAAGTCAATAAATCCTCAAAAAGATAACGACCACCAATTGTCTGTTTGAAACAGTCTCACTATATGGCCAACTCATAATCTTCCTACCTCTGCCTTCTAAGTATGAAAACACAGGCTAAGCCCCCACCCCCAGAAGTATGAATATCTTTAAAAACACTTAATTTTTAAAAAGATCATGTTTGTTTGAGACAAGATMTCTTCTCTCTTAGACCAGGTTGTTCTAGAACTCACAGAGATCCACCTGCCTCTGCCTCCTAAGTGCAGGGATTAAAGCTGTRGACTACCAACACCAGGCCAGATATTCTTTAASTTTATTTTATGCGCATGACTGTTTTTGCTTACCTGTRTACATGTGTATCRTGTGCATGCCTGGTGCCAAGGAGATMAGAGGAAGGTATCTATCATATCCCTTGGAAGTAGAATTACATTTTCAAACCAGTGAGTGCTGGGAATTGAACCCAGGTCCTCTAGAAGAATAGAAAGTGCTCTTAACTGTTGAGCCATCTCTAGCTCCTAAAATTAAGACGTAAAAGGGCTGGGGATGATGTGCATTGTACAATGAATACTTAACATCCACGAGGCTCAGGGTTTGAGTCTTGGGACTGCCAAAAAGGTATGTGTGGTGATAGAGACCTTTTATAGCACATGTAAAGCTCTAGATTTAATCCACAGGACCAGTAAAAATAAAAAATAAAAAATTGTAAGATACAAAATATACCTCACTTCTTTTAAGACTTATTTATCTGTTTTATGTAAATAAACATAATATGTGCTCAGTTGCATGTATATTTACTTGTAGAGACAAGGGCATCGGATCCCATTACAGATGGTTGTGAGCCACCATGTGGTTGCTGGGAATTGAACTGAGGACCTCTGGAAGAGCAGCCGGTGCTCTCAACTGCTGAGCTATCTCTCCAGCCATAAATTGCACCTTTGAACCTCTTTGCCCAGATGTGGTAGCAGACACCTTTAACTGCAAAGTCTCTACACACAGTAGCAAGCAGATCTCTGTAAGTTCAAAGCTAGGTTGGTCTACATAGTGAGCCCAAGGCCTGCCAACACTATATAGTGAAACTGTCTCAAAACAAAACAAACCAACAAAACCTAAACATCTTGATATATGATGTCGAATACAACTGATCCGACAGGCCAGCAAGATGGTTCAGCAGGTAAAGGTGCCAGTCAATAACCCCTCTACTTCCTCTACCAGGAATTCTCTTACAATTTCTTACATTTTTTTCTTTTACTGTGTGTATGCATGTGTACAGTGACATGTGGCAGCTCTAGCCATTCTTCTACCATGAGGGTTTCATGAATCAGACTTAGGTCATTGGGCTTAAGACCAAACATTTCTATGCACTGAGTCAGGTCACTGGGCCCAGGTTCCTCGAATTTTATTGATGAAATAGGAATATTATAGTGTGTGCAATAAATGAACTYCTCAGTAACTAAAACTTCCTGAACATTGCACAATATTTGTTATGACTTCCATATTAGAGATCCAGGCTGTATACATGAAATCTATAGCTTGGAAATCAAATAACTCATCTGTGGCCATTCACATAACTTAGATATAATTTTCACAAGGTCAGGTTTCTCAAAAGGAAGGAATAAGAGAAAAATCATGGGCCAGGCAGAGGTGGCACAGGCCWTTGATCCCAGCACTCAGGAGGCAGAGGCAGGTAGATCTCTGAGTTCAAGGATGACCTGGTCTAGAGTGAGTTCCAGGACAGCCAGGGCTACACAGAAACCCTCTCTCCAAAAACAGAGCTAGAGAGAGAATGAATAAATGAATGAATGATGTTTTTCCTCTGTCCTAGTAAACTGAATAGAATATAAAGGGAGAGCCAGAGCTCTTCACTGTATTACTGTCTCAGTTACCGGCTTAAATCACAATGTTTTTTAACTCTCTTCATTTTGAAAGAGGCTCTAAAGGGAAATGGACTTTGGATGCAGGCAGTTTCAATCTCAAGGTTTCTCTGTTTATTCTCTCACGAGACAGATACACACTGTAAACCAAGCAGACCCCCCACTGTGGCTTCCACAGACCACACGGAAATCTGAAACTCAAGACAACCCAGGGCTTCTGTGACTTTCTTTAGGCATCTCCCTGATGCAGCCCAAGCAGTGGGAAGGGGAAACATTAAGGATAGTAGTCTTTCATTTGTAGGCCTGGCACAGGGTGGCATCTTTCCCATAGCATTACCAACTCTGGGCAGTTTTGATCTATCAGATCTTCATAAATCTCAGGGTCACAAAAACACATCACATCTTCTCCAGGGAGAGAATCAAACAGAAACATTTGGGCATTAGCATCTGGATCCAWAATGATTTATTGCATCTACAGCCTACAGAGAAAAATACCTTTAAGAACAGCTTGGGGACAGGGGTGGCTGGAGAAATGGCTCAGCGGTTAAGAGCACTGACTGCTCTTCCAGAGGTCCTAAGTTCAATCCCCAGCAACCACCTGGTGGCTCACAACCATCTGTAATGGGATCTGATGCCCTCTTCTGGTGTGTCTGAAGACAGCGACAGGGTACTCATAGATAAAATAAATAAATCTTAAAAGAAGGAAAAAATAGTCGGGCGGTGGTGGTGCACTCCTGTAATCCCAGCACTCTGGGAGGCAGAGGCAGGCGGATTTCTGAGTTCGAGGTCGGCCTGGTCTACAAAGTGAGTTCCAGGACAGCCAGGGCTATACAGAGAAACCCTGTCTTGAAAAAAGAAAGGAAGGAAGGAAG
>BDUI01005603.1:26529-43884 GCA_002335545.1 Apodemus speciosus
GGGGGGGGTTGGTTTTGCAGCACTGGAAATCACCCCAGAACCTCGAACACGCTAGGCAAGTTCTGTCCACTGCATTAGCCCAACTCTGGCCTGCTGAGATAGCCTCTTACTATGCAGTCCAGGCTAGCCTGGAACTTGCAGTCTTACTGCCTCTTGCCTCTGCTGGCCAAATGCTGGGATCGCACCATCACCACAGCCGTGTAGGCTTCTGCATAAGGAGACTCACACTCTCCCTACCTCRGCTAAGCCTTAATCTCTTGCAGGCTTTGAACTCCCAGTTCTCATTGTTAGTCTCCAGTACCACATACCAATCACTTCCAAGTTTGGGTAGCTCTCAGGCTCAGGGGCTCAGTGTCCATTAACAGTGCTTCAACTAACTCTGCTTCCCTTCCAATCTGGCAAGCAGAACAGGAAATGTGCTTTGTAAGAGCAACCCCAAAGCTATGGGCCAGGTTCAGTCTTCTGTTCTTTGCTTGTGAATTCTCATTCAGTGATGTGTACCTTCCAGTTGCTAGGAAACACCTTTTGTATCAAAGACTACTAGGCACCCACATAGCCAGATATTATTACCATTTTCCAGGTTTTTTTTTTTTTTTTTTGACTTTTCATTTGTGTTTGTGGGTTTGTCTTTGTTTTTTATTTCTTTTGAGACAAGGTTTTATTCTGGAGCCCAGGCTGGCCTGGGTCCTTCCTCCTGCCTCGGTCTCTCAATACTGAGATTACAAGAATGTTCTACCACACCCTGCATCGTTTACTGAATTCCTTTGACTGTGTGGTACCTCGTATCCTTTTTATTTTTGTAGGAAATCATGTTCCAACCTATTTCGTATAAATAGTTCCTGATGGAGGGACATCTCATGGAAACAAAAGCATCAATGCACACTGTACATTTGAAGTTGTTCTTGCTGCTCTGGGCACAGAGGCAGAAAACTAGACACATTTAAATGCCCTTTGACAAAGGGATGGCTGAATAAATCATGACATCTTTATCCCTGAGAACAGTAGGCAGCTAGAACGATGGGTTAAATCTGTATTTACAAGCCGGGCGGTGGTGGCGCACACCTGTAACCCCAGCACTCTGGGAGGCAGAGGCAGGTGGATTTCTGAGTTCGAGGCCAGTCTGGTCTACATAGTGAGTTCCAGGACAGCCAGGGCTATACAGAGAAACCCTGTCTCGAACAAACAAACAAACAAAAAATCTGTATTTACTAGTTACATATTGTTAAATGAAAAAAAAAATCAGAGGAAGACACAAGGATGTCTTAGTTATTTTGTGCAGGAGGGGTTCTTACTCTACACAGTAAGAGGCTATCTCAGCAGGCCAGAGTTGGGCTAACGTGGTGGACAGAACTTGCCTAGCTTGTTTGAAGTCTTGGAGTGATTCCCAGTACTGCAAAACCAAACAAAAACAAGCACAATAAAAACAAACAAAACCCCGAAGTATGCTTTTCTTTCCTCCAATTTAAAAAAAAAAAATGTTAGAGAGCTGGAGAGCTGGCTCAGCGGGTAAGAGTACTGACTGGCTCTTCCAGAGATCCTGAGTTCAATTCCCAGCAACCAAAGGGTGGCTCACCACCATCTGTAATGGGATCTGACGCCCTCTTCTGGTGTGTCTGAAGATAGCAACAGTGTACTCACCATACATAAAATAAATAAAATCTTAAAAAAAAAAGGTTAGAAACAGAATCTCGCTGGCCTATACTTTCATATGTAGCCAAGGCTATACTCAACTTGGAAACCTCCAGCATCCGGAATGGTACACACACGGAGGTCAGAAGTCTCTTCTACCCGTAGGTTCCAGGGATTAAACTCAGGTCTTTGGACATCTTTTCAACTAATAGAAGCCATTTTGAGAGCCTGTATGCTTATCTTTTAAAATAAAAGAATTTCCCTTTCTCACCCCAGTTCTAAGTGAGTAAACAGGGGAGGGATACACACTGATGTTGGCAGGAGAGTGAGAAGGGAAGGAGGCAGGTCAGAAGCAAGCACGCCGGAAAACTAGAAAACACACCACCATTATCCATGCAAGGCCAAGTGCATCTCATGTGTTAAATCATACTACTGTAAATCCAGAAGACAGCATCTGAATAAGGATTTAAGTATGCGATCTTATTAGCCATGGGACACTGGTCTCAAGGTATCCTCCCTGCTTAAGGAGTTCCCCTGCAGAATGCAATGTTTTAATCTCAGAGGAGACTGTTGTTACACAAGCCATGACAGGATCTGTCAGCCAGGATAACCAAGTGTCTCTGGGAGGTGGGGCCTGCAGTGTGCGTGTGCTGGACCAAGGAAGGATTCAAGTCCAGGGCAGAATGGCTCAAGATCTCAGCACGATGGGGCTGGAGAGGTAACAACACTTTGAAGAGCACCGGCTGCTCTTCCAGAGAGAATCATGGTTCAATTCCCAGCATCCACATGGCAGCTCACAACCATCTGTAACCAGTTCCAGGGGATCTGACGCCCTCTCTGCTGAAAACACCAGGCATGCATGCGGAACATACATACAGGCAAAACACCCTACTCATAAGAAACTGGCTTTGTTTAAAACGATTTCATCTCACCACATAGAGTAGCACACAATTGAAGGTCATGAATTGTTTATTTCTCTAATTTTTTCGTTTGATATTTTTGGACCAGGGTTAACCATGGGTAATTGGAATCTGCATGTGAACTATGTTTAACTATGTTTAAAGAGGTAAACACACGTGTGATAGGACAGTTAAAAACAAAGTCCGAGGGATGGAGAGATGACTCAGCACTTAAGAGCTCTGGCTGCTTGCTCTTCCAGAGGTCCTGAGTTCAATCCTCAGCAACCGCATGGTGGCTCACAACCATCTGTAATGGGATCTGATGCCCTCTTCTGGAGTGTCTGAAGACAGCTACACTCTACTCCTATAAATGAAATAAATAAATCTTTAAAAAAATAAAATCTGAAAGAAATGAGAGGGCTTGAGAAAAAAAAATAACTATCAGGACTTTTATTATTTATGTATATCTCTATAAGATATACATACAATAAMCCCATTAGAAATAAGTCAACTTTAAGCTAGTCAGTAGAGGTATAGGCCTTTAATCCCAGCATTTGGGAGGCGGTACTCCAAGTTTAAGGCTAGCCTGGTCTACAGAGTGAGTTCCAGGACAGCCAGSGCTGCACCAGAAAAACTCTCTTCGAAAAAATAAAAACAAAAACCCAAACAAGACAAAAGTCTACTTTAAATAGTCTTACTTATAACATATCAGTCATCAAGAAGAAGCCTAAAGCCCCCATCTCTGTCTGCCCATCTCTCTCTCTCTCCCCCCCCCCCGTGTGTGTGTGTGTGTGTGTGTGTGTGTGTGTGTGTGTGTGTGTGTGTGGACAGTCTCACTATGTAGGGCCCAGGCTAGTCTTGAACACAAGGCCCTGCCTCAGCCTCCTGAGTGCTAGGATCACAGGCATGTAACTACTCCTAATTTATATTATAGAGTACTGGGGATCAAGTCCAGAGCTTCAWGCACGATAGGCGAGCACTCTTTCAACAGCTAGATGAAAAGAAATATGGCCAGGGAGATGAYTCTGAGGCAAGAGCTTGGCTCTGTAGCCACAAAAATCTGARTTTGAATCCCTAGCACCCACATAAAAGTCAGGTCAGCTACACGTGYCTGTAACCCCAGCAATTAAGGCTTTGGGGACAGTGGAAACCGGCAAATTCTGAGTCCCATGGCCAGCTGAGTTATTTTAGCCAAAACAGCCGGCTTTCAGGTACACGAGAATCCCTGTCTCTAGGCAACAAGGGGAAAAGTGATAGAGAAAGACGCTCAAATCCCGATCTGGCTTCCACGTGCCTGTGCGCACGCCCACATACTCGTGTTCGTGCAACACACACACACACACACACACACACACACACACACGAGATGTTTACAGGAGCTAGTCATACTGTGAACCACATATCAATCTTTCCAGAGGAAAAGAGTGGGCTGTGCAAAGGAAGTTAAATCTAGATGAGTGGCTGCCTCCTCTGTGCTGAGCATTTGATATGGTAACTGCTTCTGAAGATCTGATGTTGAAAGAGGAGGCGCGGTGATCAGAGAGTCACCCGAGGAAGAACATTTCAGAGAAAGAGTGCAGGAGTGAGGCCTGAGGCCCGGGTGGGAGTGGGGGCACGCATCTACAACATCTACCAGCTGCAGAGAGYTCAGAACCGCCAGGGTACAGAGTCTGGTAGAGGGAAGGGGAGGGGGTAAAACTGTAGAGGGGAGAGGATGAGGTTAAGAAGGTCTTAGATGTCATGGAAAGAGCACGCATAGCACGTGCCTCGTAAACCCTGTCAGAACAGTCAGCAGACACCCAGCAGCGGTCTGAGGGCTCCTGCTTAGAGGCAAGGTGGCCGTACAGCTGTAGGAGAACCAGAGCTAAGGATACATTTGTGGGAATTCGAGGTGTTTAGCAGGTGTACACTGGGCATGGATGCTTACAGCGTGAGACAGAGCCAAGGGACAGGTGACTCTGGGATTTCTGATCATTTTGTGATGCACTTGGTAATCGTACTGTTTTCCTAGAGAATTAAATAGAAAGATGTGCATGTTTATTGGAGCATGTGTAGATTTGTTTTGTTCTTTTTTTTTTTTTTTTTTTTTTTTTTAAAGACAGGGTTTCTCTGTGTAGCCCTGGCTGACCTGGAACTCTCATTGTAGACCAGGCTGGCCTCAAACTCAGAGAGCTGCCTGCCTCTGCTGTCCTGAGTGCTGGGATTAAAGGCGTGCACCCCCACTGCTTGGCACTAGTTTTTATTGTCAAGTTGACACAAACTAGAGTCAGCTAAGAGGAGGGAAGCTCAATTGAGAAAATGTCTCCATAAGACCAGGCTGTAGGCAAGCCCGTGGGGAATTTGCTTGACTCTGTGATGTGGGAGGGCCCAGTGCATGGTGGGTAGGGCAACCCTTGGGCTGGTGGTCCCGGGTGCTGTAAGAAAGCAGGCCRAGCAAACTATGGGGAGCAAGCCAGTAAGCAAYCAGACTCTGCCTCCAGGTTCCTGCCCTTGCCTGCCTTTGATGATGAGCCGTGATATGAAAGTGCGCATGAAACAAAACCCTTTCCTCCCCGAGTTTCTCTTGGCCATGGTGTTTCATCATAGCAATAGAAACATTAAGGCAGAGCAGGTGACAAAAATTACATTTGGTGTGTGAATGTGTTGTTGTGAGCCTTCGAGAGAATGTCTGGAAGAGATATGGATTTTGGAAGCCCCAAAGTACAGCTGGACATCAACGCTGTCACCATGTGTATTAAAAAAAAAAAGGCTTTGGAGAGAGTTCTAGAAAGTATCAACCCTTCAGAGGCAAGCAGAGAGAGAGAAGAAAAGAAAACTGAAAACCAGCGACGAAGCAATTAGAGTGAGCTTTTGCCTGACATGGTGGGGCAGGCCTTCAGTCTCCCGCACTCGGGAAGCAGAGGCAGGTGGATCTCTGAGCTTCTAGGCCAGCCTGCTCTACACAGCAAATTCCAGATCAGCCAGGGCCATGGGTTGTTTGGGAACAGCTGTGAGAATTCACCAGTGGGAATTGCTTAGAAGCAAACAGAAGCTAGCGCCTGTAGACTCTGAAAGCTAGCGAGCTGCCTGGGTCCCAGTCTTGTCTCTGGCTCTCAGAAGTCACCTGGGCTGRGGAAACTTGACTGCATGTCTTCATTCCTGTGTCTTGTTGTCTACAGATGTATGTCATGACTACTACCTATGGAACAGAGTTGGTGTGGGGATTAAATCAATTGCACCTGTAAAGCGCTTAGGACTTTGTAGCCTTTGGGACAAGGCAATTGATGTACAAATGACTGTCACAGTAAGATCAAATACTAAAGGACCTGAAAATATCACTGAATGACTAGCAATTCRTCTTATTTATCTTTGAGTAGCTACTATATGTCAAGGCACTAAAGATAGAGTTATGAACAAAACCCTGACCTTGCCCTTGAAGGAGCTAATATACTAGTAAGTCACAGTGTCTAGATACGGGGCAGTGCTCCAGTCACCCATGTCTCACCTCACACAACAAGGATGCAGGGTCCAACTTGGCAGAAACTAATTCATAGCACAGAAGGGTTAAGCCTCCAAGCTGGAATGTGGCCAAGTTGGACCGGTGCCCTGGTCTCTACATCTTATATTATTTTGGGGGTTGCTGCTGGAGACCTCGGTAACGGACGTTTGAGAGGTATAGTCGGGGAGTACTCAAGAGAGCAGTAAACTGAGTATTCAGTGAGTTCTAGGGATCAAAACTTCTCCACAGAGGAGCACACTAACAAAGCTATAGATTTGCAGTGGCCTTGGCTTGTCAGTGGCAGAGTAAGAAATGTTGATTTAGTTAAATCAAGTGTGGTCTTTGGTCAAGTCCTGCGTCCCCTGTGACTTTGCAGTGAGCTGGGTGGCAGTCAGTATGAGTCCCTCTGGTAAACCGTTATGTTTGGCATTACTTATTGAAGTAAAGACTATTAGATCTACATCGAACAAACCCTCATTCTATTATAAAAAGAGAGAAGGCTCTTGGATCCTCTGGAGCTGGAGTTACAGGTGGTTGGGAGTCTGAGCGGCTGCTGGGAACCAAACTCTGGTAATGGGAAGAGCAGCAAGCATTCCTAACTGCCGAGCTCTCCCCCAGGCCCCAGGCCCCAGGCCCCAGGCTCCAGGCCCCCACTCTTTACCCATGATGTGCAACCATTATAAACCCAGACCTTCACTAGCAGTTAGAAGGGCGTTCCTATACATTGATCTGAGTCTTGAAAAAATAATTTAACATTTTAGTGGAAATTCACAACCCACTGTGTTTCTGAGAACTTCCCAGAAGACTGGGGTTGTTAACTCCGCATTACATATAGGAGATAAGGAGCACAGCTGTGTGTGCCTTTCCATTTTGTCAGTGGGAACAGATCGCAGYGGAGACAAGTGGCTGATGGGAACCGACAGCCTTGCGGGATCAGGTGAGTTACTGTAAACAAATATCCACYAGGTAATTGCAATGACCTACTGAAAAATCCAAGAACCGAAGAGCGTGTTTTATCCTTTGCTAGGTTATGCACCAGTTATGACTTGTGAAACAGAAGGAAAGTTTTGGAGGGGCAGAGTCCGCCTATAAAGCTGCTAAACTGGCCCGACCACCTCTCCCCCTCACAAGTCATGAGGATTCTCACTCGTCCTGGACACTGAGTACTTCAGTGGCCTGGGTTATTTGACTCAGAATTCCAGTCTCCAGACTACTGCACCAAATTCAGGGACTCTGCGCAAYGTGACATACCTGGGGTTAAATTTGCTTGTGATGTCCATTCACAAAACTCCTGAGGTGCAGAATAGGAATGTAGATTTGTGAGATGAACTTAAAGTTTCATCTGGTCAATCCCTTTTTAGAATTAAATTTAAAATTTTTGACTTATGTGTGTGTGCGCGCGCGCGCNTCTTATTTATCTTTGAGTAGCTACTATATGTCAAGGCACTAAAGATAGAGTTATGAACAAAACCCTGACCTTGCCCTTGAAGGAGCTAATATACTAGTAAGTCACAGTGTCTAGATACGGGGCAGTGCTCCAGTCACCCATGTCTCACCTCACACAACAAGGATGCAGGGTCCAACTTGGCAGAAACTAATTCATAGCACAGAAGGGTTAAGCCTCCAAGCTGGAATGTGGCCAAGTTGGACCGGTGCCCTGGTCTCTACATCTTATATTATTTTGGGGGTTGCTGCTGGAGACCTCGGTAACGGACGTTTGAGAGGTATAGTCGGGGAGTACTCAAGAGAGCAGTAAACTGAGTATTCAGTGAGTTCTAGGGATCAAAACTTCTCCACAGAGGAGCACACTAACAAAGCTATAGATTTGCAGTGGCCTTGGCTTGTCAGTGGCAGAGTAAGAAATGTTGATTTAGTTAAATCAAGTGTGGTCTTTGGTCAAGTCCTGCGTCCCCTGTGACTTTGCAGTGAGCTGGGTGGCAGTCAGTATGAGTCCCTCTGGTAAACCGTTATGTTTGGCATTACTTATTGAAGTAAAGACTATTAGATCTACATCGAACAAACCCTCATTCTATTATAAAAAGAGAGAAGGCTCTTGGATCCTCTGGAGCTGGAGTTACAGGTGGTTGGGAGTCTGAGCGGCTGCTGGGAACCAAACTCTGGTAATGGGAAGAGCAGCAAGCATTCCTAACTGCCGAGCTCTCCCCCAGGCCCCAGGCCCCAGGCCCCAGGCTCCAGGCCCCCACTCTTTACCCATGATGTGCAACCATTATAAACCCAGACCTTCACTAGCAGTTAGAAGGGCGTTCCTATACATTGATCTGAGTCTTGAAAAAATAATTTAACATTTTAGTGGAAATTCACAACCCACTGTGTTTCTGAGAACTTCCCAGAAGACTGGGGTTGTTAACTCCGCATTACATATAGGAGATAAGGAGCACAGCTGTGTGTGCCTTTCCATTTTGTCAGTGGGAACAGATCGCAGYGGAGACAAGTGGCTGATGGGAACCGACAGCCTTGCGGGATCAGGTGAGTTACTGTAAACAAATATCCACYAGGTAATTGCAATGACCTACTGAAAAATCCAAGAACCGAAGAGCGTGTTTTATCCTTTGCTAGGTTATGCACCAGTTATGACTTGTGAAACAGAAGGAAAGTTTTGGAGGGGCAGAGTCCGCCTATAAAGCTGCTAAACTGGCCCGACCACCTCTCCCCCTCACAAGTCATGAGGATTCTCACTCGTCCTGGACACTGAGTACTTCAGTGGCCTGGGTTATTTGACTCAGAATTCCAGTCTCCAGACTACTGCACCAAATTCAGGGACTCTGCGCAAYGTGACATACCTGGGGTTAAATTTGCTTGTGATGTCCATTCACAAAACTCCTGAGGTGCAGAATAGGAATGTAGATTTGTGAGATGAACTTAAAGTTTCATCTGGTCAATCCCTTTTTAGAATTAAATTTAAAATTTTTGACTTATGTGTGTGTGCGCGCGCGCGCGCGCGCACGCGTGCCATCTGTGGGTGGGGTGGGGTGGGATGAGGGTGGCCTGCAGAGGCCATAACTCCTCGAACTGGTTAGAGACAATTGTGAGCTGTCTTATGTGGGTAACAGGATCTCAGCTCGGGTCCTCTGGARCAAGCAGCAAGCATTCTTAACTGCTGAGCTATCTTGGCAGCCCCTACCTGTCCTTAAAGGATAAAACTGACCAACCATAGAAGCTCATGCCTCTCACACCTGCTTCTGCCGGGATTAAAGGCATGTGCCGCCCTGTCTGGCTACAACAACTTTCTGTGCTCAACCAAAAGTCTCTAAAGATTGAAACCGTTTTCAAACGCAGAGGCCCACACTCTACCGCATAATCTGTTCTGTTCTGTTTCACTGTGAGCAGCTGAGGATAATGTAGATTTTTGCAGTGGAAAGCCTTCACCTCTCTACACCATAAATAGTAACTAAATTGTCTCAAACCCCAGGCTATTAGTCACTCTACCAAAGCTGTAGTATGACACCCCGCTTCCAGCAGGGGAAAGAACATTCAGTTCTGGGGAAGAGAGAAGGCTTTTGTTGGATTCTTCTCTTTGTTTTACTTCAGAGTTAAATTAAGTAACAGTTACTCTGAATGACTAAGTATCAGCCTTCAGCTGATGTAGGTTCTGCCTGTGAGTGCTGAATTTGGGAGCAGCTGATCCTAATAGCTTAGGACAGTAAGAGGCATCAAGTTCAGGGGCAGAGTTGTCTGTGGAACTTATCATTTAAAAGGACACAAAATAATGGTTCCAGCAGGCTATGTTGAACTACTTGAGAAAACCTTTGTAGCTAATGCTGTGAGCCCTCTGGGATACATCCTACATCCGTTAGGTCCGAATCCTTCAGGCTGAAATACATTGTGTGTTACTGTTGTGAGATACCGGGACTCCAGCTGGCTCTAGAATGTTCAGAAATATACTTGCGTGGGCCCTCTACCCCAGCAGGCACTCGACAGGATATTAAGCTTGACATTCATCACAGCCTTGAGATATCCAATGTCTATTGTAAAAGGCAGTCTCTAGGGTATGTCAGTCACACCTCGATCCATGTAAGTGAGTGATGACATTATTTAAATTGACATACTGTTCTTGTTTTTTAAAAATTTTCAGACAGGGTTTCCATTTTCCATTATTTTTCCCCAGTAAAAGACTGGGGAAAAATAGTAAGTGCGGTTAAGAGCACCGACTGCTCTTCCGAAGGTCCTGAGTTCAAATCCCAGCAACCACATGGTGGCTCACAACCACCGGTAAAGAGATCTGACGCCCTCTTCTGATGTGTCTGAAGGTTGCCACAGTGTACTTAGATAATAAATTAAAAAAAATTTTTTTAGCCAGATGGTGCTGCTGCATGCCTTTGATCCCAAATATATAATATATAGTATGTATATACATAATAATTATATATGTATATGCATATATATAATATACATATATACAATGTGTGCAGGCATGGGCACAGGCACAGTCCTGTACCTCAGTGCTCATGTGGGCATCAGAGGACAACTCGAATGAGTCGCTTCTCTTTTTCTTTTTTTTTGCTTCTCTTTTTCTATCATGCGGATACCAGGGATCAAGCTCAGGCCTGGCAGGCTAGGGCAGCAAGCACCTTTAACCTTGGAATCCTCTCGTAGTACCCTGGTTTCCGCTTTTTTAGCTGATGGTTTCCTTCCTTCCTCTTTTCTTCCCTTTCAAAACAGTGTGCTGGGCTGGAGAGATGGCTCAGCGGTTAAGAGCACTGACTGCTCTTCCAAAGGTCCTGAGTTCAAATCCCAGCAACCACATGGTGGCTCACGACCATCTGTAATGGGATCTGATGCCCTCTTCTGGTGTCTACAGTGTATACTAAATAAATCTTTACAAAAACAACAACAATAACAACAAAAACCAGTGTGCTGATAGTCTTCTACCTTCCCCAATATATGTAAGAAGTGGACTTGCGTTGCTACTTGCTGGTGTTCCGGGGTGTTATGTAGCTAAGGATTTTTCTACGATAGCGTGAGTGTGAATGTGTGTCCTAAGGTTAGCCTGGCGCCGCTGGCTTGCTGCTCCCGTCTGGGCACGTTTTCCTCTGTGGTGAAGCACGCCCATCAACAGCRTCTTGCCAGAGGTGAATGAGGCTCAAAGTCGCTTCCTCACATATCTGAGAAGATCCTTATTTTTCCCCCATATGCAACTGATAGCACACGATTTTTCATTTATAAATTACTACCTCGTAGATGTTTCGAGGTATTAAAAAGCGATCTGCCACCCTTCTGGGCTGCCATGGAGAACTGTCTGCCAATCCTGTACTTGATGTTCTTTGTGAAAAACTTCTTTTTTGGTCTGAAAGCTGTCTCTCATTATTCTCAGGCTTAGTGAGGCCACTATGTAAGTCAGTTTTCATGCATTTTGCTGGGCACCGGGGGCCCTTTCGGTCTAAAATGTCTTTTGCACATAAGTAAGAAATCGCCTTGAGTTCTTTCTTCCATTGTTTCTTCTCCTTCCTCCAAGATCTGTAATAATCATAGATCAGCCTTGGGATGAGGCTCAATTCGTGTCTAGCAAGCTTGAAGCCCTTAGCCCATCCTCGGCAATTGGACCACTGACTGGCCCGCTATGGGGCTTCTGTATCGGGTTGGGGTGACTGTAATCAGCTGCTCCTTCACCTCAGACCCCTGCCGAAGGAAGGAGCCCCGGGGAGCTTTGTAAGAGAAGTCAGTCAAAGTCCAAGGAATGACTCTGAGCAGAAAGTGTCGAAGTGGAATTCCTTGTTTTTACAAATGCTGAACTTCATATATTTCTCTCAACTACTAATGATCTCAGCAATTATTGAACAAACAAAAACAGTATTTCAAGCAAGACACAATTTGCCAAGGTAAAATTTTTTAAAAAGTTGAGACCATTATTACCTAAAATGACCATAGCTAATATTTGAAAACATGACATGTATTATTTTTGTTAGCATCAAATTGTTATAGCTATATACAGTAAATATACTTTATATTGTCAGACTATGTAAAGAGACAATTTAATTCTAAGTTTTATTCTCCAAAAGAAATGATTTTTCATTCTCAATTTAAAAAGTACTCCCAGAGACAGACCCACCGTGCTGTCTCTTCCCCAGGCGCATTTCTAGGATGTTTTAGAACATCCTCAGTTTTAAACCAAGTCAGTTACCTCCATGTCAAAAGCAAATGAGGCACTTTACAAAGGTCGCACTGAACAACCAGGATGTTTTTCTAAATTTAAGACCATTAACGGAAGCTTTTAAAATTTCCCTCCACTTTTACTCAGTCAACAAACAGTTGAACGATGATAGTAGGCAGTCGTGCCAGAGCCGTAATAGCGGGCACCCGACACAGCCTGCACTGGTGCGCCAAAGCCAACTCCACTCCTGCTGGTGGACAGATCTCTCGCTCACACATGCTGACAGCAGTAAGCATATTTCTTAACATCGTTCTTTAAAAAAAAAAAAAATCGATTGGTTCTTTAGAGGCAAAACTTTTAAAGCAAGATTATCAAATTAAGTGAGCTTTAACAAATTTGAGAATTTCTTAGAAAACATTTGTAAGTATCACTCAGCTCCTACACAACAGCAATACTTCTTTTTTAAGACAGTTTCTCTGTGCAGCCCTGGCTCACCTGGAACTTGCTCTGTAGACCAGGCTGGTCTCGAACTCAGAGATACACCTACCTCTGCCTCTGAGTACCTGGATTAATGGCATGTGCCATCACCACCCGGCCAGTAGTCTACTTCTTAGTTGTTTTCTAGTGCTAAGTATCTTTCCCTGTGCTGTTCGTTTGTTTGTTTTTTGTTTGTTTGTTTGTTTTTCCTCCTGCCCCCTGTCACAAAGATCCACTTGCTTCTGCGTCCTGAATACTGGGATTAAAAACGTGCATCACCCCACCCAACCCACTGAGACAGAAGGTTTTAAGTTCTCTAATTGACTATTCCTTCATGACATGATGCAACTGCTAAAATTCTAATATAATCGTAGACCTCAGTGACAGAATTACAACAGGTTCCCTATTCGGGAACAGAATTATAACGGTTTCCCATCTGTATGTGAGCTTGTCTAGCCCTCTATGGATTCTGTTCCAAGTCTGCTTTCATTCAGCAGGAAGACAGACCAGAATCTAGGATGTTCTCAACCAGAAGGATCACAAACACTGACACAGAGCAATCTCGAGAAAACCCAACGTGGGTGATATTATTGCAAGAACCATTCCCTTAGTGGGTTTCCTTGAAACAGTCTTAAGTTTATTTTTGATGCCTTTCCTGAAATTTTCCATAAGCTCTACACACTGTAGACAAACAATGGAGAAAAATTACAACAAATTTAGTGGCAATGTAAATGTGTTCATAAGGTACTGTGTGTGTATGTGTGTTTGTGGATGTATGAGTGTTTATGTGTGAGTGAATGTGTCTGGATCTATATGTGCTTGAGAATGTGTATATATATGTGTATGTGTGTGTGTGAGAGTGTGTGTATGTGTTTATGTGTGTGTATATGTGTGTTTGTGGATGTATGAGTGTTTGTGTGTGACTGAATGTGTGTGGATCTGTATGTGTGTGAGTGCATGTATATGCATGTGTGAGAATGTGTGTGTATGTGAGTGTGTGTACATGTATGTGTGCATGGGTGTGTATTTTTAACCTACAAAGTACAGGTACAACATAAACTTGACTATATCCCTCCTTGGGAGGCAGAGGCAGGTGGATTTCTGAGTTCGAGGCCAGCCTGGTCTACAAAGTGAGTTCCAGGACAGTCAGGACTACACAGAGAAACCCTGTCTCAAAAACAAAACAAAACAAACAAACAAACAAACAAACAAACAAACAAACTAGAATGTTGGCTAAGCGTCTCCAACGGCCCACACATTAAGGGCATACGGCACAGCCGGGATGTGGCAGAAGGGAAAGACATGACTCACTGGGGTGCCCTTGAGGAGATCAGGACCCCACCCTTCCTCAGGTTCCTTCGCTTCCACGGATGGGTAGCTCTGCTCGGACTCCTGTTCCCACTGTGAAACACTGCTTTACAGAGGCCCAGACCACAGACTGAAGGCTCTGGAAGCGAGGCAGTGTCTTCCTTGTGAGTCAGCTGTCTCAGCGTTTCATAACAACGCAGAAAAGCTGACTGGTACACACGGCACGTGCCAGATTGATAACAGCGACAGACACATTCCTTATTTATTTATTTATTTATTTATTTATTTATTTATTTATTTATTTATTTATTGTGTGTATGTGTGGGGCTACATAGTAAAACCTGGCTCTAAATAAATAACAATTCATACAAATAAACTGACTCCGTGTGCCTGTATAGAAATATTTGCACTAAGAAGGGGAGGGAGGGAGCACAAGCCTGTTCAGAATGCACTGTGTGCGGGTGCCAATCTGAGTGCCCTCAACTTGGTTATGGGGGCGGAGGAGGGGAGGAAAGGAGGCGCAGGGCTGGAGAGAGGACTTAGCCTTTAAATATGAAGGTTACTCTTCCCAAGGACCCAGGTTCAATTCCCAGAACCCACGGGGTATCTCACAACCATTGTAAATCCAGTTCCAGAGGATCTGACACCCACTTCTGACCTTCACAGGGTCCAGACATGGACACAATGTGTCAATGATGTGTTTATAAAAAGAGAAAGAAATATAGAGATGGGTTCTGTGGGGGGGTGGTGAGGGGCGGGGGGGGGGGAAGGCGGTGCCTCTGCGGGCCCATGCCAAGGCCTCCCTTCCCCCCGAGGGACCAGACACACAAGGTATAATATAGAATAGAGTTTATTCAGAGTTAAGAGGGTAGTAGAGGCAGAAAAAGGCAGAGAGAGAGTGGAGAGAGGCTGGCCATGACCATGTGGAGAGGGGAGAAGGGGATGGGGAGAGAGGGGAAGCAAGAGAGCAAGAGAGGAGGGGGGCAAGAAGCCCTTTTTATAGCCTACATGGCTGTTGCCAGGTAACTGCGGGGAGGAGCATACCTGGCTGTTGCTAGGCAACTGTGGGGTGGAGTTTGGGCAGAATGTTAACATTATGTACGCATATCACACAGGCAAAGCACTCATACAAATGAAACAAATCTTTTTTAAAGGAGAGAGGATGTTCCCAGACTGACCACTACTACTGTGCCTCCTTGGCTAGGGCATGACGAGCAGSCAGAAACAACGGTTTTCAACGTCTCTCAAGACCGATGTGCTCAGAAAACCCTTAAAGCAGCCCAGGAGCAGAGCCCCCGGCAGGGTTCAGCGTCTCGTTACTCCTGCAACACCAGCGCCARTGTCTTGTTCTGTGTGAACAACACACTAAGGAAAATGGGCGGGGGCTGTGGAGTGGCCAAACTTCCGGCCACGGGAATGAAGGAAAGAACACCAGAAGCAGAATTCAAGAGACCTCGCTGGGTCTTCGACTTCTGAGTCTCAGTCCAGTCAAAAGCAAGTCTTTTTAAGAGTGACAAATATAGGGGCTGGAGAGTTCAGTGGTTGGGGGCACTGGCTGTTCTTCCAGAGGACCCAGGTTCAATTCCCAGCACCTACATGGCAGCTTACAACTGTCTGCAAGGTCAGGACCCAACACCCTCACACAGGCAAAACACCAATATACATAAATAAATTATTAAAAAAGGGATATACACATACATATATATATGAACAAATGAGAACTTGTTTACAAAAGAAATACTTACAAAAATATTACAAAAATAATTACAAAGAAATATTTAYGAAAAGTCTTGAAGGTGTGTTCATGCCTTTTAATATTACATTGACTGAGTGAATGAGTGTGTGTGTGTGTGTGTGTGTGTGTGTGTGTGTGTGCGCTCATTAGCCATGGCACTTGTGTGGAGGTCAAAGGACAACTTGCAGGAGTTGGTTCTGAGTCTCTACCACKTGGGTCCTGGGGATCCAGCCCAGGCACCCAGGTTTGGCAATAACTCTGATCCATCTCACACACCCTGATGCTTTACTRGGATCTAATAGTAACAGGCCACAGAGGGTTGCGTTATTACATTCTTATATGTGTGCATTTTTACCTGACCCCCCCTCCCCCCCATACCTTCTAGTCTTCTCTTGTCCTCCTCCTGCTCTGCAGTTCCCTCTTCTCCTACCAACTAATTAATTACCCTTCATTTTCAGGCCTTTCTGTGTGTGCATGCATGCATGCATGCGTGTCTCTGTGAGTGCGTGTCTCTGTGAGTGTGAGTGTGAGTGTGTGCCCCATTGAGTTGGAGGGGGGCTGTTTGTAGGATCACGGGAGAGAGGTAACTGACAGGGTTGTGCAGGTAGTCACAGCCACTGTGACCATCAAGTCTACAGTAGCTAGTGCCAGAGAAACACCTCAGCTGTTAAGAGCACTACTCGTCCTCGCAGAGGACCTGGGTTCAATTCCCAGCACCGCACATGGTGGCTCATTACCATCTGTAACTCCAGTTCCAGGGGATCTGATGGCTTTTTCTTACTTCTAAGGGCACCAGACACACGAGTATGATACACATACATACATTCAGGCAAAACACTCATACACATAAAATAAAAAACWCAGAAGCAGCATCTGCAGTGTCCATGAATGCCTTCCATCTTTTTTTTTTCTAATTTAGAAAAGAACACACAATTTTCATATGCCTAGGATATGAAAACATTAGATTAAGACCTCATTGTTAATTGAAAAGTTTTAAAGAAAATATAACTAACCAGGTTTTCATAAATTGCTTAATGCTACTGCAGAAGAGTAAGCCAGGAACAGGAAGCATCACTGAGCATTTTCTCATAGTCGGACAGACACTTACCCTCAAGCTTAAAGGAACTATGTCTAGATGAAGCCAACCCTAACTCTAACCCCAATCTTATACCATCTATTAACTGGGGTCAGAGAATATGCACATCAAGGCTTAAGAGCCCCCCTCAGATTTCTTCCCAGGAGTTTGGATCAAAACGACCCCTCTCACTAGTTGAACTGCCTTCTGGGAATTTATATCCAAATCACAATGCAAACAAAGATAAAAGCAAAAGAGAAACAATAGAATAAATCAGCCTCTGTGGCTGGTCTTAAAACTGTTATTTTGATGTGACAACACACATTCCTGATATACTTTAAATTACTTAAGTTATTAAAATAAACTCTCAAAAAATTAAAAACAAACAACTAAAAATAAACCCCCATCTCTGCTCAAGTAGACTACAGTCACGCCTTCAGTGTTCGAGCCCATCAGGTGAACAGGGCAAGTGGCAGGTGCCTAGTGCTGCTCACGGACAGGCAGAGGCAGGAGGAGCCCTGCGTTTGCTAGTCACTTGTTCTACCTGAATCGGTGAGCTCCCTGCTGGGTATCCACCCACCCTTCCTTCCTTCCTTCCTTCCTTCCTTCCTTCCTTCCTTCCTTCCTTCCTCTTTCCTGGCACTT
>BDUI01005606.1:38071-51500 GCA_002335545.1 Apodemus speciosus
GGTGATCGTGAACTGCCACGTGGGTGCTAGGAACTAAACCTGGGACCTCTGGAGGAGCAGCCAGTGCTCTTAACCTCTGAGCCATCACTCCAGCCCCCTGGAAATGTTTTTCAGTCAGGAGGGACACACTTTTAATCTCAATACTTAGGAAGCAGAGACAGGCAGATCTCCTGTCAAACTGAAGCCAGCTACAGAGTGAGTTCCAGGCCAGATAGGACTACACAGTGAGATCCTGTGTCAAAGAAACAGTTTTTGAAGACATTTATGTTTGTTTAGTGTGTATATACTAAGGTCAGGGGAGTTCATTCTCTTCCCTACCACATGGGTTCTAAGGGTTAAACTTGTGTTGTCAGACTTGGCAGCAGGTGCCTTTCTCCTGCACCATCTCTCTGACTGGTTGGCTCTGTACTTTATTTCAACAGGTTCCTATCCTATCCGATCCTATCCTATCCTATCCCATCCCATGCTATCCCGTTTATCCCATGCTATCCCATGTTATCCCGTGCTACCCTATCCGGTTTTCTATCAAGGATTGGAATGTGGCTTTCAGCCTTGGCTGGGCAATCAGATGCCGTTGTTTCATCCTTCACAGCCAGTTAGTTTAATGAAAGTAGCAGTTAGCTGCTCTCTCATTGGCTGATAAACCTGTCACGCGGTAGCTCCAGCCCTTTGGTCTTGACTGAGAAAATCCAGCTGGGAGGAGGCTAGGAATGCCAAGGACCTCTTTGTCAAAGGAAGATGTGCACGAGGGCCACACAATTCYTAACYGCGGCCGCGGGTTGCTAGTCAGCAGCCTTACCTAGTGACAGGGTYGGTGTCAGGACCACCCTGACACACGGGTAAGAGTCCGGCTTGCTACCTTCCATGCCTCCCATGACAAAGTAGCTTTCTTTATAGCTGCTTTGTAAATGGAGAACCCACACATCTAAGGCCTCTGCTATCAATGAAAAAAGCCACTAATACTTTACTACAGCCCCTTGGCTGGCTTATGGGTCCTCTAAAAGACCCATTTCTGTGTTCCTGATGTTAATTGTAAGAGTCAGTCTGGTCTGGGTTGCTTTCTAGTTCTTAGGAGGGGCAAGGTATGGATATGGATACTTGTCATCACTGAGTCACAGTACTCCGTGAAGTCCTCTGGTTACTGGAATGGGATAGGTCATAACCCAAACACTGATCAGCCATTAAAAAAAGAGTATGGAGAACAACTCTGACATAGGAGGACTCTGCTTACATGACACAGTCACAAAATACCATACAGTGTGTGATCCCGCTGAAGGAAATACACAGAACAGTGGTAGCTAGTGTGTGGTATGGATGCTGGGTGTGGTGGTGGGCACCTATAATCCCAAGACCTGGGAGGCAGGGGCAGGCACTCTGTGAGTTCAAGGCCCGGGCTTGTCTATAATGAATTCCAGGACAGCCAGGCTATTGAGAAACTGTGTGTGTGTGAGCGTGTGGCAGTCTGTCCATCTGTCCAACCGTCTGTCTGCCTATCTATCATCTATCTATCTATCTATCTATCTATCTATCTATCTATCTATCTGTCTATCTATAGGGTGCTTGGAGACGAGGATTCAGTTCTATGGGTATGGTTTTTGGCAGGGAGGTAAAATAGTCTAAAATTAGATTTTTGGAATGGTTTTCTAACTTGGAATGTACAGATAGATACTCTTCAATGTCTATGGGTTCTGTGTTTGCTGATTCAATCAGCCACGGATGRAGAATCTTTGGGCAGAATTTTTTGTTTGTATTGGATATGTATGAAAAATTAAACACTATGTAGACTGATATGTATGCTGCTGGGATTTTCTGGCCCATAGACTTTGACTGATTGAGGCGGAAGAACACGGGAGGTTATGACTAGTGTCATCAGAAGTCCGATTTCTGTGCAGGATGGTGCAGTTGTGCTGGGGCATAGCCAGGTTTGGGTGGAAGGCAGGAGCACGGTTGGGTGGAGTGGGAAGATGGGGTTGGCAGGAGCCTTGGAAGCCAAGAGGGATTTGGGCCAAGCGATATTTGCACATGCCTTTAATCCCAGCAGGTCAGCCCGGTCTTCAGAGCGAGTTCCCAGACATTCAGGGGTACACAGAGAAACCCTGTCTCAAAAAAAACCTAAGGTGGAAAAAAGAAAGAGGGACTTGGGTCTTTCTCTCTAGTAAGATTTTGATGAGGACAGTGATTATGTAAACCAAAGAGCGRGGCTAGGAGGAGTGCTGTCCGGGACGGCTATGGGAGTCGTGGAGGGGGGACAATCTAGACAAACAAGGATGCTGGTACCCGAGGCCTTCGTAGCTCAGAGATGAGTTTCTTTTCCACGTTGGTCAGCACCGGCTAGAAGTTATGGCCATGGGAAAGGGCAGGCTGCAGGCTCCTTCCCTTGGGAGCTACTTTTTGTCTCTGTGTGATTAGGCCATGTGACGCCTGGCTCTGAGAATTTGACGTTGCTGTTGTTGATTGARAGCAGCAAAAATATTTAATCAGTGAGATCACTTGAGGGGAAATGAAATCGGATCAATAGGCGGAAGGACCGCTCACTGTTTTCCTTCGGGGTTGAGTCCGAGCTGTTTTTCTTCTTTTGGCAAAACCATAAACCATTAAAAATGGAAAGAATAGTCCGCAGCAGCTATTTTTAATCAGCTGTGTTCTCTCTTCTCCTCTGGTGCTCTCCTTGACCAGAACACAAAAATAAACAAGTATTAGCTTACTGGTATCCAGACGCTACTCAAGATGGCACTGTGTTTCAGAGAGAGTCCTTAGGTTGATAAACAGCAGTGTGTGAGCTCCTTGGAAGAAAAGCCATGTTCAACCCCATGTACCTAACGAAGGCTTCTAGTGCAAACCAACGGACCACTTCAGAGAGAGGCTCATTAAAATGAGAAGGTAGAAGCTGGTGTGGTRGCTCCTAAGAGGATCGGAGTACCGGAGGGTCCCAGTCTGGCTCCCACATGTCACGTGGCTCACAACTGTCTGTAACTCCAGCTTTAGGTGACCTGACACCTTAGGCCACACTCCCACACACATGCACACGCCCACAGACAGACACAAACCCATATACACAGCTAAAAATAAAACCAATCTCAAAGAGAGAGGAGAGGAGGCATAAGACGCTCCGGTCCAGCCTCTGCCCAGCGCCGGCTTCCACCCCGAGCACTACAAAAGAAGGGATGCGGGGATGCAGGGTGGGGTATCAGATGCGGTGGAGCCCGTCTGTGCTCCACAGTTGAGTCCAAGGCACTCTGGGCTATGTAGGAAGACTTCGTCTCAGAAAACAAGAGTCCGGGAGTAAGTAAAGGTTGGGTACATACCTTGAACCCCCGCACGCAGGCGAAGAAGCTGGTGGACCTCTGTGAGTTCCCGGCCAGCCAGGGCTACAAAGTGAGACCCTGAAAAAAGAAGGCAGCCAGGTGGTGGTTAGAACTCTGGTGAACACCTAGAGAGAGGCAAAGGGCGGGGTCAGCAGGGCTGAGGGTGCTGTTTCAGAGTCTCAGGCACCTGCGACTTAAGCCCAGGCGGGTGGCAGGCACCTAGAACATTCTTTCAGAGGAGGCAGCCCAGCCAGCCATTTTTTTGAATGTCCAAAAATGAACAGAAACGTCTCTTTGCTTCCTTCCTGGCAAAGGGATTTATTTGGCCWGTATGGCTGACTACTGGCAGTACYGAGAATGTGGGTCTTCCTGGTGATGTKATTGGGGCGGCTCACCCACAAGAGGGGCAGGTGTGCTCTCCGTAGCTTGGATCCTGGGGGTAGGTCTAGTGCTTCTGGTTGAGATACAGAAGAGGATCCCTGGGGAGAGGGGGGTGCTTTAGCTACTTTTCTATCTCTGTGAAGAGACACCAGGACCGAGGCAAGTTAAAGAAAGCACTTAATTGAGGGCTTGCTTACAGTTTCAGAGGGCGAGTCCATGACCATCTTGGGGACAAACATGGCAGCACACGGGCAGGCAAGGCGCTGGAGCAGCAGCTGAGAGCTTACTTGTCTACAAGTTGGAGGGAGGGAGTGAGGGAAGGAGAAAAGAGAGAGACGGACGGATGGATGGACGGACGGACGGACTGGGTCTGGCATGGACTTTTGAAACCTTACCCACAGCGATCATACCTTCTCCAACAAAGACACCTCCTCTTACTTCTTCCCAGAAGAGTTCTGCCCACCCAGGATCAAACATTCAAMTATATGGACGCACAGGAAGCCACCCTCTCAGTCACACCGCCACAGTGTGGCACCGAGTCTCAAGGAGAAGGATGGGGTGCAGGAGAGGGGGAGCCCAGGCAGGCGATGAGAAGGGGTTTATGTGTGCCGTGTCTGCTGCCAGAGCAAATGTGCCGGAGTGGCAGCTGCAGGCCTCSGGCCTGACACCTGTTAGCTGGAGGCTCCCCTGAGCTGACCTCTTCCTTGGCTGTCCCTCCCACAGACGCATCTGTGTGGCTGGAGGCCAGGCCCCCACCCACGCTGAGTCATGTGTACCCAGAGCCCTGGTTGACCGACCGAATGCCTGCTCTCATCTTGGGCGTTGGGGCCGCTGGGTTTGTGAGGGGTTGGGTGGATTCACTAGGGAAAGGGGCGAGACCGACAGGGCTGAGAAGGACTGGGGTGTTCTGGTGGGAAGTGGCAAAGGACTGAGCAGCGGATGGGGAAGGGAACATTCTAGAAATGAAGAGACCTTTTCCCTTAGAATGGAGGAAGTTGAAACACTGCTTAATGCTGCTGCGGCTGCTTCCTAACTTTGCCTCTTTCTTCTTTGACTCATGGAGCAGTGGGGTGGAGGAGAAGAGCTGGGGACCTGGGGTTGCCGGTCACTTCCAACCGATACCCACCCTGGGTCCCCAGCTCTAGTGCAGGGGCCTATGGCTCGCGCGCATGCGCGCGCGGCGGCTCACCTAACTCCCTTTCTCCTCCTCCTCTCTCCACTTGGCTCTTCTTGCTGGCCCCTGTGGGTGGCTGCAGCTCAGCCCTGGGGAGTCCCTGTGGAAGTGGAGTCTCTCCTGGTCCACCCTGGCGACCTGCTACAGCTTCGCTGCCGGCTGCGCGATGACGTGCAGAGCATCAACTGGCTGCGGGATGGGGTGCAGCTGGCGGAGAGCAACCGCACCCGCATCACAGGGGAGGAGGTGGAGGTGCGGGATTCCATCCCCGCCGACTCTGGCCTCTACGCCTGTGTGACCAGCAGCCCCTCCGGCAGCGACACCACGTACTTCGCCGTCAACGTCTCAGGTTGGTAGCAATGCCCTCTGGACCCTTCCCCTCCTCCAACTCCGCCAGTTTTTCAAGGGAGGGCGAGCGTGCCCTCCGCGATCCGCCCCTACTCTCTGCTTCAGAACTAACCTTGCGCCCTGCCTGCCTGCCTGCCTGCCGCGTGGCTTCGCTCTCGGGAGGTTGACCGGCTAGGGCGGATGCCAAGCTAAGACCTACCTCAGAGGTGATGATAAATGCTTTGGGGTGTTAAGACCCTGTCATTTCCCCCAGCACAGCATGTCCAGATCATGCTTAGTGGGGCTCAGCCAGCTTCATCTTGTCAAGGCTTAGGCTTAGAGATTGGAACCTGAGAGCAGATGGTAAGGTTCCTGCTGTGGTTGGAAGGACTCGGGTATGCTGCCCAGTTCGGGCGTGGGGGGGGGGGAACCCGTTGTCTAGTTGTCAGGCTAGACGTGTTGCTGCTGGGGATGTTTCCTGTAGAATGTGACTTTCACAAAACCAGGATCTGAGGAAGAAAAGCTGGAACTTTCCTTATGCCACCATAGGGGCTTGGCACCTTATCCTGGGCACCATTTAGAACCTACTTGTCCCCAGTTAAGGAACATGTTTCCCTAGTCCCCAAGAGTGGCAGTGGGGTCTAGAGGGACCTCTGGTGGATATCAAGGCTTTTTTTTTTTTAATGGGGTACGTCCCATTTTCAGAGTGAAGGATCTGTCTACACAGCCCTGGCTGGCCTGCAACTCACTCTGTAGACCAGGCTGGTCTCCGAGTCACAGAGATCTGCCTGCTTCTCCCTCCCAAGTGCTGGGCTTAAAGGCGCTGCCACACATAGCCTGTTTTTACACGAGGTGCATCCCATTTGGGGAGTGAGGGTAGCGATAGCAGGCACAGTAGTGTACACCTTTAATCCCTGCACYGCGGAGGATCTCTGTTTTGAGTTTGGAGTCAGCCTCGTCTACATCTCTACATCACGAGACACCCTGTCTTAAAACAGTTAGAAAAACAGGCAGCTCTGGAGCAGGAGAGATTGCCCAGCTGTTAAGAGAACCTGATACTCTTGTAGAGGACCTGGATTTGGTTCCCAGCATTCACAGTTGCCTGTAACTTCAGTTCCTGGGGATCCAACACCCTGTTCTGGCCCACCCCCCCTTGGGCTCCTGCATGCACATGGTAGGGGCATCGTGCATACAGGCTCCTATACCTACATATAAATTAAAAAATAAGACATCTTTGGGGGAAAGAAAGAGAGAGAAAAGAAAGCAGGCAGCTCCCGGGCCTCAGAAGATTCCTACTAGAAGATTCTCTTGCAGACTGCTCAACACGTGCTTTTGGAAGTGGCCTCAAGGCCCAGGTGTCTAGATCTGCCTGGGTCTCTCAGTGGTTGATGTCCAAAGAATACCAGTGCCTCAGCTGCTGTGATGGGCACCCCGGTGGTACTGTTAGCTGGGTGGCCTTGGTGTATAGGCTGGAATTAAATTTTGGAGAAAAGGAGCTGGCCCTGCTAGAGCCATCTGGACTTTTAGGCAGAAGGCAGTGCACTGGGCCAGGATGAGCGCTGGAACACGCAGTTCTTAAACACAAACTGTCACTGAGGCCAAACTCAGGGAAACTGGCGGTCCTTACAGGGTGGATGTTGTGTTGTCCGTGACCGCGGGCAGTGAGGTGGTCTAGACAGGGCCACTGCTGTTCGGATGACAGCCTAGAAATGCTTAGACATACCTCAGTTCCCCTCCTTCCTCTCACAGATGCCCTCCCGTCCTCGGAGGACGACGACGACGATGATGACTCCTCCTCGGARGAGAAAGAGGCAGACAACACCAAACCAAACCGTAGGCGTGAGACACTGTTTTCTATCTTACCGCCTTTGAGACCTGGGAGTCGGGACTTAGAGGAAGGCCCGTCGGCAGTGGGAGGAGAGTGGCTCAGAGGGCCTCTGGGCCACGCTGCCCCTCCAGAGGACCTGGGGTGCTGAGCAGATAGATGGGTGCATGCGGTCCTGCCTCGGCCCTGGCTTCTGAGCCTGACCACTCCCGCTGCCCTCATCTTGTCTCCCTTGGCTTTTCCTGGACAGCTGTAGCTCCCTACTGGACGTCCCCAGAAAAAATGGAGAAGAAGCTGCATGCCGTACCGGCTGCCAAGACGGTGAAGTTCAAGTGCCCGTCGAGTGGGACACCCAGCCCCACCTTGCGCTGGTTGAAAAATGGCAAAGAGTTCAAGCCCGACCACCGGATCGGAGGCTACAAGGTAAGTGTGTGCATACGTACCAGGAAAGCTGGAGGGGAGCCTCGGAGGGGGCCTGGGGTAGCAAGTCTGTGGCGTCCGCTTTGATGACTTTGGGTTTTGTTGTTTTGGTTGCCTTTTTTTTTTTGTTTGGTTTTTGGTTTTTGGTTTTTGGTTTTTCGAGACAGGGTTTCTCTGTGTAGYCCTGGCTRTCCTGGAACTCACTCTGTAGACCAGGCTGGCCTCGAACTCAGAAATCYRCCTGCCTCTGCCTCCCAAGTGCTGGGATTACAGGCGTGCGCCACCACGCCCGGCTTTTGGTTGCCTTTTTAAAGGTGAGATTTTGTTGTTGGTGGTGGTGGTGGTTGGTTGGTTGGTTGGTTGGTTGGGGTTTTTTGGGGGGGGGGTTGGTATTTTTTTCCCCCCAAGACAAGGTTTCTCTGTGTAGCCCTGGCTATCCTGGAACTCACTCTTGTAGACCAGGCTAGCCTCAAACTCAGAAATCCACCTGTCTCTGCCTCCCAAGTGCTGGGACTAAAGGCTTGCGCCACCACTGCCTGGCCCATTTTTTTTTTTTAATTTTTAAATTTTTAAAGTTTATTTTATAATTGTTTCAAGTGTAATCCATGTATATATGTGCCACATGTGTGCCTAGTGCCGACAGAGGTCTGAGGAGGGTGTCGGATTCCGGGAATTGCAGTGTTTTGATTTTTACTACTTATGTTTTATTTGTGGGAGGCTATGCATGTGGAGATCTGAGAAAAACAGGGAGGGCTCAGTTCTTCTTCACCTAGGTAGGTCCGGAAGATCACTCTCGGGTCGGGCTTGGTCTCAAGTCCCTTTCTTTACTAACTGAGTCACCGTTAACCCTTCCCTCCCTCCCTCMCTCGTTCCTTCCCTCCTCTCTTTGGTTTTTGAGACAGGGTCTCTCTCTACTTAGCTCTGGCTGGCCTGGAACTCTCTGCACACCAGGCTGCCCTCAAGCTCACAGAGACCCACTTGCCTCCGCATCCTGGGTGCTGAGATTAAAGAGGGGCATGTGCCACCGCCTGGCCCCCTCTGGTGCACTTTTAAAGTTCCTTTCTCGGGACAGATTACTGGAAGTGGAGTTTTCAGATCCAGCAGGGTAGATATGTTTTAAGCCGTTAGTACCCATAATCCATTTCTCTCTCTCCCGTGCCATTTCCCAGTCCTTCTGTTCCTCTGTCGCGCATACTTAGCCTGCATCATTGAGTTTCATCTTCAGCCCCAAGTCCTAAAAGGGGAAACCAACTTCCCTAACGGAATATTCAAAGGACAGGCTCCCTAGACATTGCCAAGAAGTACAACAGGGTGAATGGGCTGACGTGTCCATGTTGCTTTTTGATACCATTAAGCATTTCCTGTGCTGATAAGCTGCTTCCTCTCCCTTTGGGGTCAGGCCCTTTGTATTTGTAGGAAGCACATTTTGATGAGGCTCTCTTCCTCAGAGATCTGATGATTCTCCGTGGTCCCAATATATCATGTCTCATCATCTCCCCTAGAGTCTCCTTTCTCATACCTTTTTTTTAAACTGTGTTTCTTCTCTATATGCCCCCAGATTGGCCTGAACTCCCAGTTCTTCTGTCTTAGGCTTCCAAGTGCTGAGATCACAAGCATGTGCCACCACACATAGTTTATAAAGGAGCATTCTCTTTTTTTTCTTTTGAGACAAGGTTTCTCTACCTAGAACTCACTCTGTAGACCAGGCTGGCCTGGAACTCAGAAATCCGCCTGCCTCTGCCTCCCAGAGTGCTGGGATTACAGGCGCGCGCCACCACCCGGCTATAAAGGAGCATTCTCATTGTTCCTTTATAAGAAAAGTGGTTAAGCATTTACCATTCCATTCCAGAGGACCAGAGTCTGGTTCCCAACACTCATATCGGGCAACCCACAACCACCTCTCACTCTCCCTTCAGGGCTTCTGTGGATACCTACACTCGCATGTACGTGCGCGCACACACACACACACACACACACACACACACAATCTTTTTCTTTCTCTATTCATTATTTATTTGGTCTCCCCACCCTTGCCCCCAGTCAGGGTTTCTCTGTGTAGCTCTGGCTGGCCTAGAACTAGCTCTATAGATCCTGCTGGCCTGGAATTCAGAATGCTGCCCGTCTGCCTCTCGGGCTCTAGGATTAAAAGCGTCCGTCACCACTGCCCAGTTCTTTTTTTCCTTCCTTCCTTCCTTCCTCCCTCCCTCCCTCCCTTCCTTCCAAGAAGGAATATGGGGAAAGCTTTACCTGACCTTACTTATCAAGTCCTTTTGTTTGCAAGTCATGGTTTCGTAACCACGTAAAAAGGCGAATGAATGTCCAGGGGGAGCTGTGGTAAGCAGCCTGCCGGAGCTCCTCGGTACAAGAGCAGGGGACGGCGGGGGACGGATCTGACCAGAGTCAACTGGAAGAAGAGACGGGGTTTCTGTGCTATTTTTATGTTCATTCATTTTGTGTGCACATGTGCAAGCAATGGTGCGCACGTGGAGGTCAGAGGACAGCTTGCAGGAATTGCTTGTCTCCTTCCCCCACGTGGGCCAAGTGCCTCTATCCACGGAGCCATCTTGCCGACCCTGAGGAGATAGCCTGTGAAACTTGCCATGTCGGGCATAGCAATGAAATTAACAGACGTGGAGAGGGTTCCTGGTGAGCTTAGGAGAATGTGCCAAAGGCGTGTTTGTCCAGATCCGCCGCCGCTGCTCCTGAATACTGCCGTGAAGATGGCCAGCGTCTTCACACCTTGCTAGTGTTAGTTTGCAGGAAGGGTTCCGAGTGTGAACAGCCCAGTGCTTTGTGTGGCTAACGGTGCAGCACTGGCCGCGTGTGTGGCTCTCAGCTGCTCAGGTCCTCCGCAAAGCCCCCTTGTCGGTGCCCCGCAGGTTCGCTATGCCACCTGGAGCATCATAATGGACTCTGTGGTACCTTCTGACAAGGGCAACTACACCTGCATCGTGGAGAACGAGTACGGGAGCATTAACCACACCTACCAGCTCGATGTTGTGGGTAAGAAGGCTAAGTGGGCGAGGGTCAGTCAGGGGCAGGGCGTGGGAACAGGCAGGGGGGAGTCTGAGGCCCTAGGATGGGATCTGGACGTTTGGTAGGTACCAGACTTCCGCTTTCAGCTTTGCTTTTGGTCCCTCCCTCCCTTTCCTCCTTCTTTCTTCCTTCTTTTCATTTTGAGATATGATGTCAGACTTTAGCCGAGACAGCTGTGGCATTCACTGTATAACTCAGCCTGACTTTGAACTCATGGCTATCCTCCTGCTCCAACCTCTCAAGTGCTAAGATTATATAGGCTTGGGCCTGCTTTAAGCCTTACTCCTCCCCTCCCCTCCCCTCCCCTGCCCTCCCCTTCCTTCCCCTCCCTTCCCCTTTCTTTCTTTTTCTCCTTCCTTCCTTCCACAGGTCTGTCTTAAGCCTCACTTTTCTCCCTTTTATTTATTTATTTATTTATTTWTWTTTATTTATTTAGTGGCAGGGTTTCTCTGTGTAGCCCTGGCTGTCCTGGAACTCACTCTGTAGACCAGGCTGGCCAGCCTCTGCCTCCCAAGTGCTGGGATTAAAGGTGCGGGCCACCACTGCCTGGCCTCATTTATTTATTCTCGAGACAAAGTATCTCTATGTATCCCTGGCTACCTGGAATCTACTATGTAGACCAGGCTTCCCCTGAACTCACTGGAGATCTGCCTGAGTGCTGGAATTGAGTTAAAGGCATGCACAACTGTTCCTGGCTCACTTAAAAAAACAAACAAACAAACAAAGACAAATTCATTCATTAAACAACAGCTACTGTTAGGGTACATGTCTAGGAAGACACAGCCTGATGTAGCAATGAGAGATAGAGTGTAACAGTAGCTGTTGCTTAAAGGACACCACTGACATGCCAGGATTTTTAAGCCCGTGCCCCCTGAACTTTGTCCTTTATGTCTTTCCAGTACAGGCACAATCAGAGTAGCTGTATAAGTCAAGTGCACCTACTAGGGTGCAGAGAGAGGTCAAGTGCCTTGAAATGCAGAATCACCATTATGTCCCCTTGGTAGTGTCCTGGAAGACAGGAAGAACAGTATGGTGTTCATCTCAGGGCTGTGATTGAAAAGGCTCTGAGCCTCACGATAAATACCTCCCTTGGCACTGATGTAGCCCAGGGAGAAGATTCTGATCTAGGAAGTCTGGGAAGGGTCTAAGATGCTGGAGTCTATTTAGACAAGAAACTTGGTTGTGTCTGGAAATGTGGGTGCAGGACCGGAAGAAATGGCTTCCTTTCTCTCCAGTCAGGTTTGGGGGATGCTGGAGTTTAGCAGAAGCAGTGGGAAGGGTACTGGGGAGGTGGGTGTAGGCCTCACCACTGTCAGCATCCCAGCCATGACCAGGCCAGTGAAGAGTCTTTAACGTGTCCGTCCTCCCCGTGCCTCCACAGAACGATCCCCTCACCGGCCCATCCTTCAGGCAGGGCTACCTGCCAACAAGACAGTGGCCCTGGGCAGCAACGTGGAGTTCATGTGCAAAGTGTACAGTGACCCGCAGCCTCACATCCAGTGGCTGAAACACATCGAGGTGAACGGGAGTAAGATCGGTCCAGACAACTTGCCCTATGTCCAGATCCTGAAGGTAATCTTAACCTCATTTCTTGGCTGGTTTGCTGGGAAGGTGAGCAGGTGTGAACCCTGGGGCTCAGTGCCTGGGATTTGGGCTCAGCCTTCCTTCATAAGGCATAGACTCTGTCCTAGTAGGGATCTGGCCACAGGCTGGTGACAGCTGGAAGACGGGGTGGGGAGGTTGGGGGGGAGGGGTGAGCTGGGACCAGAGGGTGGAGTGGGTGACGCTGATGGCTGGTTCCTGAAGAGCTTTGAGGTGGCCCAGGATCTTGCGTCAAGTTACTCAAGGAAGATATTGAAACTCTTGCTTGCTCGTGGCCCCGGGACCACAGCCTTCCAACAACGAAGGTTGCCCAGTCTCCCTGCTTGTTTTTCCTAAGTTAATCTTTTGGCGCATGAGATAACCGATAGGGGCGGTGCTCAAACAGTCGGAAAAGCGGATGCCACCTATGCATCCCAAGGCGCTTCTTCCTTTTGCCTCTCGCTCCCAGACCCTCACTGTCCGAGCGCTCCCTTAATCCAGGGAGCTAACTGGCAAAGTCTCCAGTGAATCCTGCAGCAGGAGGAACCGGAAGTTAGACCTCACCCTCCCCTGCCTTGACTGGCCTAGAGATTTACTGACTGTCCCCTTTCTCTTTGCCACTGGAGCTGAAAACATTCTGGAAGGAAGGGGGTGGGCAGCTTTAGCTTTGGGCCTTTTGGGGGAGCTCGTTCTCCAATTACAAGTTCCCGCTCTGGTCTTGGAGGAGGGAGTTTAACGTATACTGAGTATTCGCTTTGGGACAGTGACCCTCCCCTCCTCTAGCCCCTTGTCCTCTTCTTTGCTCTCTCCATTTTCCTTTTTCTCCCCTCCCCCCCTCCTGTTTGACTATTTTAGCAATCCKTCTCCATCCACTCTTACTAGCAGTTCCGTTTTATCCCACTCAGAGGAGAAGACTGTAGGCCTCAGCGTCCCCCTTGCCTTGGCTCCTTGGGCCGAAAGCTACCCAGGAGCACAGTGTGGCCAGGTGTCGGTGTCTGCCCGACTGACTCGGTGTGTCGTTGGTTTGTTCCAGCATTCGGGGATTAATAGCTCGGATGCGGAGGTGCTGACCCTTTTCAATGTGACAGAGGCCCAAAGCGGGGAGTATGTGTGTAAGGTTTCCAATTATATTGGTGAAGCTAACCAGTCTGCGTGGCTCACTGTCACCAGACCTGTGGCAAAAGGTAATGGGGAGATGGACGGGACCCTGTCCTGGGTACTTGGTTTAGGCTCCACACTGCTGGGGCAGGTTGGGAAGTCAGTACCAACTCTGCCTTTCTCCTTCTGTGTTCCTAACGCCCAGAGCCATGGAAAAATCCCTGGCTCGGGAGGCTGGTTTGGTTTGGTACTATGTTGGTTATCTGTGGTTCCTTGTGCCTC
>BDUI01005606.1:58752-73720 GCA_002335545.1 Apodemus speciosus
AGCCTCAGATCCACTGTGTAGCATAGACTGGCCTGAAATGTGTAATTATCCTGTCTCGGTCTCTCAAGGGCTCCAATTACAAGCATGTGCCACTGAACCCTGGCTTCTGCTTCTACTTCTTTCTTCTTCTTCTTCTTCTTCTTCTTCTTCTTCTTCTTCTTCTTCTTCTTCTTCTTCTTCTTCCTCTTCCTCTTCCTCTTCCTCTTCTCCTTCTTTCTCCTTCTTTCTCCTCCTTCTTCTCTTCTCTTTTCTTCTCTTTCCTTCCTTCCTTTCTTCAGCCCAACCTTATATTTCTTTCCCCTTCCTTCCATCCTTCCTTCCTTTCTTTCTTTCATTCATTTATTTGCTGGGTAGTGGTGGTGCAAGCCTTTAATCCCAGCACTCAGGAGGCAGAGGTCAATCTCTGAGTTTGAGGCCAGCCTGGTCTACAGAGCAAATTCTAGGACAGTCAAAACTAACAGAGAAATTCTTGAAAAACTGAAAAAAAGCCGGGCAGTGGTGGCGCATGCCTTTAATCCCAGCACTTGGGAGGCAGAGGCAGAGGCAGGCGGATTTATGAGTTCGAGGCCAGCCTGGTCTACAGAGTGAGTTCCAGGACAGCCAGGGCTACACAGAGAAATCCTGTCTCAAAAAAAAAAAAAGAAAAGAAAAGAAAAGAAAAACTGAAAAAAAAAGTTTTTTTTAATGTATTTTATGTATATGAGTGCTCTACTCGCATGTACAACTGCATGCTGAAAGACTCTGCAGATCCTGTTAGAGATGTTTATGAGCCATCACGTGGTCGCTAGGAATTGAACTCAGGACCTCTGGAAGAGCCTGCAGCCCATGCTTTTTTTCTCCCCAGCCCCTGCATTTCTTCAGACACAAAATAAGAATACTTATTTCTGTGCAGTAGAATTATTGCGGGGATAACGTTAGCTGTGTCTGAAGATGCCGGGCACCCTTTCAGTGCTCGCGGTATCTTTGCTTGAGCAGACGTGCCCTGCCAGGGAGGACAGTGCTCAGCCCACACACAGCACGGGCCCGGGTGGTCTGTTCTGGAGGTATGAATCTAAAAGCTAGGGGTTAGGATTAAGAAAGAAAATGTAGCAAGGCGGTGGTGGCGCACGCCTGTAATCCCAGCACTTTGGAAGCAGAGGCAGGCGGATTTCTGAGGTCGAGGCCAGCCAGGGCTACACAGAGAAACCCTGTCTCGAAAAAATTAAAAGAAAGAAAGAAAGAAAGAAGGCGTAAAGGAAGGCTTGCAACAGTGACTGAGAAGGCTACAGTTGGAGGTGTCTGGAATGAAAGACTATTTGGGAGGGGAAGATCTAGTGGGTATGGAGGTGTGGGGGCAGAAGACCCGAGAGGTAACATGGTCCTGCTGCCCGCTACGCAGTAAGGGGATGGCCGAGTGGCAGCCAGTTCATGGTCGTCGTGTCCCCCGGTGCCCCCTCTCTGCAGTGTATACACCGAGACCTGGCTGCTAGGAATGTCCTGGTGACAGAGGATAATGTAATGAAGATCGCAGACTTTGGCTTAGCTCGAGACATTCACCATATCGACTACTATAAGAAAACCACCAATGTAAGTGTCTCGCTCCTCGCGGCCTGGGGCTCCACGCCGCTAGACTTTTGCCCACTTCGATGTCTCTGCTGTATTCGTGTGGGCTTGAGTGGTCTAAGATAAAAGGGCTTGTAGGGATGGGCTGCGGACTTGGTCCTCTTCTGCTCACCCCATGAGTCCTCGAGTCATCTCGCCAACACGCATGCACTGCTGCTTGCAGGGCCGGCTGCCCGTGAAGTGGATGGCGCCCGAGGCACTGTTTGACCGGATCTACACCCACCAGAGTGATGTGTGAGTTTGAAATACACGATTGCCTGGGATATGCCAGAGCAAGAATTCCAACGGCCCTGCATGCTAGACTGAATGCTAGACTCTTATTCCATCATGAGGGTTTCTGGTGGAGGAAGCACTGTCTTGTTCCGTCAACAGTGTGCTCCCACTGTCCCTTGTCCCCTGGGCCCTGCCTCCCTGATCTTAAGAGCCGTGTTGGGGCAGGAGAGGTTCAGGATGCACGCCTACTTCTGGAGGACTTGGGAAGGAGCTCCTAGGGCAGCCTAGCTCCGTGCTAAGTCACAGTGGGACTGTGCTCTCCTGTAGGTGGTCTTTTGGGGTGCTCCTGTGGGAGATCTTCACTCTGGGTGGCTCCCCGTACCCCGGTGTGCCTGTGGAGGAACTTTTCAAGCTGCTGAAGGAGGGTCATCGAATGGACAAGCCCAGTAACTGTACCAATGAGCTGTAAGCACGGGCTGGGGGGAAAGCTGGGGGGCTTAGTAGTTGGCGCTGTTTGAGTCCACCACGGGCAAGCTGCGCTGGATGTTGGGACAGCAGGCGGGGTTCCTCAGGTGACAGTGACTTATGTGAGGTTCCCGAGGTCCTCCTGAGCCAGGCTCGGAAGGAAGCGGGAACATGGTGGGCAGGGGGTGGAAGCTGTCTGGAGGGAGTGGCCTCCCTATCTATCCCCCCCCCCCCCCCCCCCAGCCTCCTGGGCTAGCTTTGCCCTTGTCCTCTCTGACCTTGCCATCCTGCTTCAGGTACATGATGATGCGGGACTGCTGGCATGCAGTGCCCTCTCAGAGACCTACTTTCAAGCAGCTGGTGGAAGACCTGGACCGCATTGTGGCCTTGACCTCCAACCAGGTAGGGCTGCCCCCACCTCCACGGGGGTGGGAGTGGGGGGGAGGGGTGGAACTTGGGCCTGCTGTCCCCTAGGCACCTGAGGGGCCACCGTCACAGGAAGGCTTGGTCGCCACCCACCGATCCTCTTCTGTCACAGGAGTATCTGGACCTGTCCATGCCGCTGGATCAGTACTCACCCAGCTTTCCYGACACGCGGAGCTCAACCTGCTCCTCRGGGGAGGACTCTGTCTTCTCTCACGAGCCGTTACCCGAGGAGCCCTGTCTGCCCCGACACCCCACCCAGCTTGCCAACGGTGGACTCAAACGGCGCTGACTACCGGCCGTCCCCCAGCCTTCCCCCATGCCGTCRTCACCTGTGCCCCTCACCCACCATCCCCCTGTGGGACACACCGCCTTTCTCCTTCTCCCTTGCGGCTGGCAAGAACCAGTTGCCTGACTGAGGCCTTCCCGYGCGTGCGGCCCACCCCTCGGTCACCCCCAAGACCCTTCTCTTCCTCTGCTTAGCCTGCTGTGTGAGAGAGGAGTGGGAGGCGGGTGCTTGCTGGTGGCCGCTTCCTCCGTCCCAGGTGCTGGACCAAGACCCACCCTGAAGCCTGGCACCGCTTGGGGGTCTGCAGAGTGGAAGCRTGCGGAGCAGGCCCGCGAGTGACAGCATCCTGAGTGTTCTCGGGGACCCGTCGGCCCCTCATGTTCTGGTGGCAGGGGCCGTGGGGCTCCTGAAGCGGTGAGGTTTCTGTTTTCGGCCTTCACTGAAGGCAACCTCTGCTCCACGTGGTCGGTACCAGTAGCTTCTTAATTCCAATACTAATTTGCTTTGCTGACCAAATACCTGGTACCGGAAGACAGGGAGGTAGAGACTGGGAGCCGTGATGTGCCCTTGGGCTGAGCTCTAGCCTTGGGGCTCTGTACATAGCTATGAAGAAAACACAAAGTGTATAAATCTGAGTACATATTTACATGTCTTTTTAAAAAGGGTCGTTACTAGAGATTTACCCGTCGGGTGAGATGCTTCTGGGGGCTGGGAAGCATCAGTCGCTATCTATATATTAAAAAACAAACAAACAGAAAAAGGAAAATGTTTTTTAAAAGGTCATATATTTTTTTGCTACTTTTGCTGTTTTATTTTTTTAAATTATGTTTTAAACCTATTTTCGGTTTAGGTTCCCTCAATAAAAATTGCTGCTGCTTCGTTTTTATTTTTTATCCTGGGCGTGTGAAGAGGGAGCAGGTGTCCACCGCAAAGGAGGGAGACAGGGACCGAAGGGCCGTGAGCCGGCCCTTCCCCCCACCCCCACCCCATGACCTCTGTCTCCTGGGCTGTGCCCTGAGACCTCCCAGACAAGCCTTCTGTCTCTGATGCTTTGGGAAAGGCAGGGAAAGAAGACTGGGGTCCTGAGGGCAGAGAGCCAAGCCCACACACTTGATTGCTTCCTCAGAGGAGAGGGTGACAGAATGAGATTAGCCAGAGGGTAGACCTGGACAGAAACTCAAACCCTAGTCCCTATGTGGGTGTGAGTAAGCGTCCGTGAGAGAAAATTTGTCACCCAAAGCTAGCTGTCCATTCAGATGTCTTGTGTCTTCCCCAACCTRCTCCTCATTTTCCTCTCCTGTAATTATCGTCTGTTACCCCGTGGGTAACAAGATCAGTCTTGTCTTCCTATGGTTTTTCCTTTACAAACTCCACCCATCCCTCAGGAAAGAGAAAACAATCTCTTAGGTTTGGGTCAGCTCGGCAACCCACTTCTGCCACCTGCTGGTTGTTAGTGGTACCGCGGTGTCTGCCACTCTAGCCTCAGACTTTGTTTGTTTGTTTGGCTGGTTGGTTGGTTCCCCCCCCCCCCCCGTCTCTGCTGAATACAAAACAGTTCAATATGATTTCATCTGTAGGCGTTAGAGTTGCTTCTTTAAAGACAGCTTTGGCAGCTGTGGTTTGGGTCATCGTCATTAGAGTTCTTATCATTGTTTCTCTCTGTACACATGTAACTGTCAAAATATTACGAGTGGTTTTTATGCCGAAAGAAGACATCGTTTGGCAAAGAGGGCCAGGGAATGAATTTCAGCACAAATTCATTTTCTTGGAGAGCGTATCGTGGTGTTTTTTTTCCTTGCTGAAATGGTGCACATCATTTCTGCCTCAGATCTACTTGGCTCGCTCTTGTATGGACAGAAGGAGAAAACATATAAAGGGCTTTGTGTGACTCGAGGAGAGTGGCTAGGACTGGGAAGGAACTGAAACCCCTGCAGTTACTATTCAGATTGCCCACAGATATCCCCGGGGACGGGGTGGMTATCGAATAAAGGGTAGTGAAATTAACATAAAGGAAAATGAAATGGCTGTTTTACTTAGAGGACCAGATTGGGTCTCGTGGGAAGGGGAACCCAGCTTGTAGAATGAAGATGTGCTGTCAGAGCACAGCATCTGTCTGGTTTCCTGGGGGTTAAAATATAGCCAAGGCCTCAATCAATGCTGCTTTCCCATCTTTTCTAATTGCCATAGGCTAGAGATCATCAGTCCCTTGGCTCTGCTAATGTAATATATTGATTTCAGGTAAGTAAGATTGAACGTAGATGAAGTAAGAAATCGGCCTCAATGGTAATGAACTGTTTAGCAGCTGCCACTAGGTGGAGCCAGCAAGCTAAAATACCYGCCACCCACCTCCACACGCATAGTGTCAGGAAATACTGTCAGAACCAGTGTTCTCTGAGGTAACAGACTACCTGCAAGTGGGAACTCTTGGCCTGGGTATAGCATTGTAAAACTCTGGACACGACCAATATGTCTTGTACAGAATTAGACACGGCACAAGTGCAGAGCTGTACTATTAAGTAGCAGCAACAACTATTATAGTAGAACTCTGTGGCAAATGTGAGCTGTGTCTAATGTCACTACAGGTGCATGTTAGAGAGAGCTCACAGTTGTACCCAGTGAGACTGTTAGCAGGGGCTGGAGCCAAGCTCCACCACATCTGCAGGAGAGTAGAGAGCTGTGAGGGAGAAGGGAGGAGAGGCCTTTGAAGCGACATGACATGCATCTCCTGAGCTAGTCGAAACCAAGAAGGGGGTAGACCAGCAAGAGCCCTGAAGTTGGCTGGTCCTGGTGGTGAGTGCCCTTAACCCCAGCACATAGAAGACAGAGGCCAGCAGATCTTGAGTTCGAGGACAACCTGGTCTACATCGTGAGTTGTCGATGCACAGTGAAACTCTTGTCTAAGAGAAAGTTAAACAAGAACCACTGAAGTTGTGAAGGACCCCGGGACAGGTTCCTTCTTGTGTGACACACAGCAGCATTCAGAATCGTCTTCACCGTACTGCCTGATGGGTGCATGCATAGTCTGAGTACAGAACACTGGTGCACTCAGCTGCCATGCCGCCGGGGGGAACTTCCAGTGGCGTGCTGGAGCTGGCTCTCTGGAGCCAGCTATGTGCTTCGTGCATTGAAGTCATCCATGGAGGGACGTCTCCATGRGACCCACAACTGCACTTACTGACCATTGGCCAGAATGCTGCAGTGAGGGTTCAGTCTGGGGTGATGGCCAAGTAGCCCAAAATGTGAAAACATTGACATTGGCCTTTAATCCGAGAACTCAGGAGGCAGAAGCTAGCRGATCTCTTAAATGCAAGGTCAGCCTGGTCTACATATGGAGTTCTAGGTCAACCAAGATTGCACAATGAGACACTGTCGGGGTCGGGTGGGGGAGTACAGATAGAGCCCTCAGTGACCAGGGTCCTCGACTTAACTATTGCCATTTGCCCATTGAGAAAGCCAGAGGGGCTGGAGATGGCTCAGTGGTTAAGAGCACTGATTGTTCTTCCGAAGGTCCTGAATTCAATTCCCAGCAACCACATGGTGGCTCGCAACCATCCGTAATGAGATCTGACGCCCTCTTCTGGGGTGTCTGAAGACAACTACAGAGCGAGCAGAGGTCCTGAGTTCAATTCCCAGCGACCACATGATGACTCACCACTATCTGTACAGACACAGTGTACTCATATACATTAAATAAATAAAATCTTTTAAGAGAGAGAAAACCAGAAGGAATCCATAGGGCAGCCACACAAGTCAGGGAGATGAAACAGGGTTAAGCCAGTTAACTAGCTAATCCCTTTCCCATATTACACACCTATAATATGCACTAAGCTTAAAAAAAAAAAAAAAAACCACCACTTCAAAAGGGAAGATTGATTGTGAAACACCTGATTAGACCAATCACATCCCAGAGTGACGTATGAACCAAGCAGTCATCGGCCTACAGAAATCAGTTGATTGGCGCACAGGGTGGGACTTGTCTTCCTCCAAAATGGAGCATCTTGAGGTGCATGTTCGGGGCTGGGGTGTAGTTCAGTTGCTAGCATACGAGGCAAGCATGAGGATTAAGTAGTTGATTGACTGTGTGATGGTGGCACACACCTTTAATCCTAGCACTCTATGTGAGTTCAAGGGGATGTCTTATCGGTCTTCTTGTTTTTGAGATGGGAGAGGGGGGTCCTCGCTATGTAGCCGTAGCTGTCCTGGAACTCATTCTGTAGACCAGGCTAGACTCCATCTCACAAAGAGCCACCAGCCTTTCCTTCCAGAGTGCTTGAATTAAAGGTATGTGCCACCACAGTCTGGCTAGCTAACTTTTTTTAAAGATTTATATTTAGTTTATATTTAGGTATATAAGTGTTTTGTTTGTATGTGTGTGTAAGTGTGGACCATGATTGGCACCTGTGAAGTTCAGAGGAGGGCGCTGGGTTCTGTAGAACTGGAGTTAGAAATTGGTTGTGGCTACCGTGTGGGTGCTGGGACCCGAGCACTGGCGCTCTGCAAGATTTAGTGGTCCTGTGACCGGACAGTCCCCCAGCATCACTGTTAGCTGCCCACTTCTCTAAGAAGTTCTGCCTTCCTGGGACCTGTGTCCATCCTGGCCCACAGGTGTTTACCGCACTGTTGTACTGAGAAGTCCCTCTACAGAGGCTGGCCAGGTGCTCTTAAAGGTGGTCTGGGGAGTCTCCATGTTCTGACTAAGGATTCCAAGCCACAAGAGGCAGCGAGGTATCCAAGGTGCCAAGCTGACTCCATTGTGTAAGACATTTCCTCTTAAAAGGTCCACATCTGAATGGGCCTGGTAACGTAAGTCTACATAAATCCTAGCCACTTGGGAGATTGGGGTAGCGGGGCAGAAAATTCAAGGCTAGCCTGGGCAATTTTGACCTTTCCTTGAAATTTATAAAAAGTAAAAGGGCATGGGAATACAGTTCAGTGAGAGTGTCTGCCTAGAAACCACCGCCCCCACCCAGTCTCCAGCGCGGTCCCCTCCCCAAGTGCACACAAACAGGAAGCCATTCAGACACAACATGGTGGGAGTGGCTTTATGCAACGTTTAGTAAGATGACAAAACTATACAGTAGAGATCGATTGTAATTAAACTTCTCTGAATGGCCTGAACTTGGTGTCGCTGCTCGCATCTCTAGGATGGTCACGAGGCCTCCGACGACTTAATGCCTGGTCYTCTGTCTCAAGCCAGACAGTCTTAGCTAGAATTCCTTCCTTCGAGGACGCCACTGCTGAGGGCAGTGACAAGAGAGTGAGCCCCGCCTTCGAGGGATCCTTAGGCTCCTTTGGAATTAGCCTTGCTGGTCTGTGAGGTCTCCTGGGACTTGGCCTGGAGGATCTGGGTATAAAACAGGACTTTAGGCTCTGGTCACAAGCAGCTTAGGTTCTGCAAGCATCCACTTTGACCTTAACCAAACTAATGGCCACAAGCCAGGTTCAACGAGTGTGTGTCATGCCTGTGATCCCCGCCTGACTGATCCCTGCCCCGAGGCTGGGGAGGTAGCAGAGCCGGCCTGAGTTCCAGGAGAGGCTGAACTACATTCAGAGGGAACGTCCTCCAGCCTCAAACATCCCCAAGGGAAAGCAACAAGACGGTGGTCACGAAGTCAGATTTGTGTGGTTGCTTTGGTGACAGAGGTGGAGATACAGACAAGCAGGGAGTGAGTGCGCCCCAGCCATCAGCTCACTGAGTAGCCTACAGTGGACCTGTCACTGAGTAGCCTACAGTGGACCTGTCACATGCACTGCGTCTCTCCCCAACCGCCCACTCCACCCAGTGACGCCCCGCTGTCTGCCTGTGCCGTGCTTTCTGACCTCCCCAGATAACTTGGCCCAAATGGGAGAAGCGGGCACAGAGATTTCCTATTTACAGTATTTTTCTAAAACTGTAATTGCTTTCCTGCTTGTGTTTCCTGACATCAGAAGCCTGTGTAAACTGCACAACGTGGGGACTGTTTGCATTTAGCACATACAGCCAAGGCTCTCCTGTACTGTAGCTGGCCTCTAGACTTCACGCTCAGGCTGCTCCACCAGGTGCTGGCTTTGTCCCTCTACTTTTGGACAGTTGTGGGGAGAAGGGAGCGGTTGCGAGATTGCTAGAGTCCAGCCTGCTTTCCTGTCTGGATGGCAGCAGGAGGGGTGCGGTGTTTTGTGATACGCATGAAGCTGCGGTCCCAGTGCCCTTCCAGACCTGGGGAGAGGCTTCTCTGTAGGTTACTTACTGCTTCTTTGGAAATAGTTGCTGCTGGTGTTATGAGTGATGATGGTACTGGGGGCAGTTGTATAAATTCTTCATCCTTAAATATTAGAACTGAGAGATTAGTGATTTAAGCAATGTATACTAGGATCTACCACGAATACCAGGAACTTGTAGCAACTATATTATGTAGGTTTTGAAAGGCAAAAATCTGAAAATTACATGTAATTGGATGTTGAGTTAAAGCGTTGTTTCTGGCAGTGCTGGGGATGAAAGCTGTGGTGTCACGTGTTCCACAAGCCCTTTACCAGTGAGCGACATACCCAGGCCCCTATGTTGAACCGTTTTACAAACAGATTAAGCAGTGTAACTGATGTTCTTTATTGCCAGGTGGCACTGCATTGGCTACATTGAATTCTGTCTGCTGGGAGGACTGGAGATGCAGAGAACTGGCTGGGTGTGTGCCTGTCATCTCAGTCCTTGAGAGGCTGAGGCAAGGGGTCCAGAGCTGGAAGTCAGCCTGAGCTACACCATCAGCTCGTTTTGAGGAAAAGAAAGTTAACATTGATATTTTTTTTTCAGTTTAATCAAGTAGAAAGAGAGTAACTAACCTTCGTTCCCTTTAGCTGAGGTGCGGGGTCTGTAATGTTCTCCTTCGACTCCGGGGGTGGAGATAACGGTATCCCAAGGTTTGTCTTTGGAGTCTGGGGAAACATTATGCAAGTGTAAGCTGTCCTGCCCAGAAGCTCTAGCTGGCCTAGTGCTGGCCTCTGCTGGGAGTAAAGGTGTGTGCCTGACTCTATCTTTCTCTCTGCTGTTGTTTTGAGATGAATTTCAATGTGAAGGTTGGCCTGGAACGCACTATATAGACCAGAGTCGTCTTCAATTCCACTGCCTCCACCTCCCAAGTGCAGGGACCAAAGGCTTGTACCATTTTGCCTGGAGACTTTCTTGAGTTACATGGAATATGTGCCTGCAAGTTAGTATTTGAATATTGGGCTCCCAATATATAAAGTTGCATAGTATTATATTTTAGGATTTAAAGCATGTAGTTCTAGGTCATCGAGCACTACATAGTAAGATGCTGTCTTCACACAGACAAACGAAAACAGGCTCAGTGGCCTATGCTTGAATCCTAGCATCTGGGAGGTAAAGTCCAGGGATCTCTGTGAGTTCAAGACCAGCTTGGCTGACACAGTGAGCTCCAAGCTAATTGGGGATTCATAGTGACATACAAACCAAATAAACCACAAAACCACAAAACAACTTGGTAATTCTGGTGTTGCTCCCTGTCATAGAACAACAAAGCTGCCAGCAGCAGAGCACACCTCAGTCCCAGCATTTGTGAGGCAGGGGCAGGGAGATCTCTGAGTTTGAGGCCAGCCTGGTCTACAGAGCTAGTACCAGAACAACCAGAACTACACAGAGAAATTCTGTTTTGAAAAACCAACCAATCAACCAGAAAAACAAAACAAAACAAAAAAATGCCTACAGGTAAAAAAAAAAAAAAAATTTAATGGGTTGAAAAAAGAAGAAAAAAGTTAACATTCTAAAGTTACCCCTTATTTGCTTTAACATTTATATAAAAATGAAAAAAATGAAACTGGAAAGAAAAGGGGCCATTAGCTTAAAACCAGCCAAGTGTAGGGGTTGCTAATGAAGAGTACTAAAAACCAACTAGCCCAAATTCCCAGAGTGGTGTCTGCTCTGACCGGAAGTCAGCAGAGGAGGCTTGTGCCGGTGGGATCCAGGCTCTGTCTACATCGATGCACTCACCTCTATGCTCGGTGGGAGTTCGATAGGCTTTGGCTTCACGTCTATCAGGTAGAAGGTGCGTGACAGGAGCAAAAGAGAAGGAGGGACGTTCTCCTTCAAGTGGAGGTCCAGCCACTACAGAATGGGGGGGGGGGTGATAGACATGACGTTAGAGCCTGCTATAGCTACAGAGGGCCTGTGGTCATCTATTGTGTTATAGCCTGCTATAGCTACAGAGGGCCTGTGGTCATCTATTGCGTTATAGCCTGCTATAGCTACAGAGGGCCTGTGGTCATCTATTGCTTTCCAGGCTCGCAGCTGCTCCCAAGCACACTGATAGCCTGTGGCACAGGATGAAAGCACCAGCCTCCTGGCTTCTACCCCTGGGCGAGTACCCAGCAACCACTCACACTAGTTAAGGAAAGTCTCCATCCAGTTCAGCTAAGTGTCTTCCCTTAGCAGAAACAGATGGTCAGAAAGGACAGCCCAGAAGCCAGGCTCAAGGCTGCAATCCCGGCTTGGGCAGCAGAGGCAGGATGTGAGTTCAAGGCCAGCCTGAGCTACATGAGTAGAGCCTGTCTCAAAATAAAAATCATCCTTATTAAGCAAAGAAGTCAGCATTAGAATGGAGGTGTGATGCGAGTTTTAAAGCACCACATTGGCCAAGTGTTTTGTTTGTTGTTGTGTTTAATTTTGCTATGTAGCCGAGGTCTGTCACCTGTCATCCGCTTGTCACAGACCCCTAAGTGCTGGATTACAGGCTTGGGCCWCCATGTCACAACTGTTCTGTAAATGTTACTATGTAATGAGTGACACATATTGTTTTGTACTGTGTGTGTATTGTATAAGTATGGGTCTGAGTGAAGGCCAGAAGACACCTTTGAGAAGGGATTCTCTCTTCCACTGTTGGGTCTAGAAACTAAACTCAGGTGTCAGACTTTTGCAGCAAGTGCTTTTGTCGGATAAGCCATCTTGCCAGCCTTTGCCCTTTGCTTTTTTACCCCCACTGAAACAGAATCATGTCAGTAGCTGTAGTACTGCACCCTTAAATATCTGGATATGTTTCTATGGTATAAAAATGCCATAGTCCCAGCACTCAGAAAATGGAAGCAGGTAGATCTCTGAGCTCAAGGGCAGCTTGGTTTACAGTGAGTTCTAGCCAGGCAAGGTAACATAGTGAGATCCTATCTCTAAACAGAACAGAACAAAATTTAGGATAGGGGCAGCAGAGTGGCTCAGTGGTTAAGAGTGTATACTGCTCCAGGTTCTACTGCACACCAGACCTATGTTCAGTTCCAGCAGCCACACCAGGCAGCTCACAGCTGACTCTGACTCCAGCTCCGGGGACCAACAGAAGCTCTGGACGCCATGTTTTCTGTTGATTTTTAGGACGGGGTCTCATGCCCTCTATGACCCAGGCTGGCTGGTCTTAAACTCTTGGTGGTCCTCATACCTCAGCTTCCTGGATGTGAGGATTAGAGGTATCAACTACCAAGGCAGGCAGTGTATGTGGTTTTTTATTTTGAGAGATGATGTGGTTTGTCCTTGTGGCTTTATTTTTCAGTTGGCCATGCCTACGTGCTCTTCCATCTGATCTCTAACAAAGCCTAAACTTTGCTAATATGTGAATGTGGCTTGTCTCTGGTTTCATTTCTTCCTTTTTTTTTTTTTTTTTTTTTTTTTTTTGTTTTTCGAGACAGGGTTTCTCTGTGTAGTCCTGGCTGTCCTGGAACTCACTCTGTAGACCAGGCTGGCTTCGCACTCAGAAATCCACCTGCCTCTGCCTCCCAAGTGCTGGGATTAAAGGCGTGCGCCACCACGCCCAGCCTTCATTTCTTTTATAAATAAGGTTAAGATAGTTCATATGTTTACCATTTTTAATATCTTACTTTTTTTTGAGACAAGGTCTCACTCTGAAGCCTATGCTGTCCTAAAACTCACTATCTTGCCCATACTGGTCTCAACTGATGGCAATCCTTCTGCCTCAGCCTCTCAACCACTAGACTGCCCTCTATAAATGTCCATCTTCCAGTTAGTTAGTGTTAAGAAGAATGGCCCCTAACATGGTTTCCAAGTGACAACACTGGCCCTTGGCTCCAAATCATCTTAACATGATACAGACGTTTTTACACTGATAACAATGAGAACCTAACAGAGCTAATTCTTGGTTTTCAAATACATTGCTACTGCCGTTAGAATACAGTGTGCTACAGACATCTACTACCAAAGCCAACACTGATCTGGAGCACAAGAGGAAAAGTAGCCAAAGCAGGCTCTGAGACGAGATCTGTCAGCAGAAGCTGACAGTGATAGCCCTGTGTGTGAAAATTTCTGCCAAGACTCCACTTTGTTGTAGCCAAATTCTAAATTGGCCCCAAGATMCACCATATACACACACCTCCCAGTTATTCAAAAATTAATCTAGATTAATGGTTCTCAACTTGTGGGTCACAACCCCTTTTGGGTAAAATAACCCATTCACAGGGGTCACTTAAAACTATCAAAAAACAAATATTTACAATTCATAACAGTAGCAAAAAATAGTTATTAAGTAGCAATGAAAATGTATAGATGGGGGTCACAACAACATAAGGGACTGTATTCAAAGGCTGCAGGAGGTTGAGAACCGCCAGTCTAGATGCTTTATGAAGGGATTTATGAAGGGATGGAATTGAGGTCCCACGTCAGTCTACTCTGAGATAAGATCAAGATGGGCTTTACCTAATCTCAAGGCCTGGAGGTTCAAACCAGAAGGCCGAGGTCTGAGGCATGAGCGGGGCCTGGCACACCGCAGACTCTGCAGATGGAAGCAGGGGCCAAGAGGGAAATACAGGTGGCTCCTGGGGCTGAGGCCAGGTGGGCTGGCAGCCAGTGAGGAAACAAGAACATCTTCCTTTCTACAGCTGCAAAAAACAGCTCCACCAACAGACTGAAGGAGTTTGGGGATGGATTATTCCCGTGGGACTCCGGGAAGGACTCCAGCCAACACTTGTGACCTTTTGGGCAGTAAACTACTAAATGGCTGCCATTGTGGTCATTTATAATCATGGTAGTTTGTAATAGCACTGCAGAAAACTGGCTCCCTGTCCCTGTCCAAGGGGAAAACAGATGAACATCTTTAGGGTATGTTTAACTGCTCCATGAGATAAGGCAAATTATGTGTGGTGGCTTAGCTGTCTGGACTTTAACTGCTCTCCCGAGTTCCATGTCTTAAGAGCGTGCTCACCAGCCTCTGATGCCATTAGGAAGTGTGGGACTTCCAGAGCTGAGGCCTGACGGGAAGAGGTCAGACCACTGAAGGGAATTTTGGAACCTCGTCTCCTGTTTCTTTGCTTTTTTTTTTAAACACAAAAAGCAGGGTCTCACTTTGTAACCCTAGCCAGCTTGGAACTCACTGTGTAGACCAGGCTGACTTCAGGCTCACAGATCTGTCTGCCTCTGTCTCCCAAGCGCTGGGATTAAAGGTGTGTTCCTCCTTCTTTGCTTCTTGGCCACCATAAAATGAACAAGACTTCTCTGCTGTGCAAGGTCCTCTGGCATAGGACCAGGGAACTGGCACCGGGCAGCCATTGGCTGCAGGCATGGGAGCAGTGAGCCAAAACAAACCTCCCTCCTTCAGATGCGCTTTGTCACAGCCATGGAAGGCTGACTCACTCACAACTTGCAAGGAGAAGTCCCCACATGAGGTCTGAGTCCCAGGGAGAAAGTCTCAGTGAGGAGGGCAGGGCGGGGCGGGAGTGCGGCTTGCCTCTGTGAGCTGCTGGCACAGCTGCTCTTCAGTGAGGCCCAGCGACCTCATCCCCCGGGCCCGGCACGCAGCCTGCAGTTCCGACACACTCAAAGCCTTCACCCCTTCTTTGGCAATTATCTGCAACGAGCGTAWKGGACAGTGTTAGCTCTTTGGATTTCAGTTTTACTTAATCTCTATATTCCAGAAGAACTGATAGAAACCCCAACTCTGATGCTTTGGCCCTCTGTCCCTGCACTGACTGCTGTAAACGGGCCACTTAGGAAGATAG
>BDUI01005608.1:82181-92961 GCA_002335545.1 Apodemus speciosus
AAGTCTGAGTCAAATGCAGGAGGATCAAGTTATGTCTAGATTGAAATAAGAATAGAAGCTACACTGGAGTCTTTCACTCCCAGGTCTAGAACCTCYATCCTGCTTGCCACTTGGGTACTGATTTTATGCTTGAGCTGCCATTTTTATTCTTGACTAGAGACTTACAAGGAAAACAGTCCTCTCTAGTGGGATTCAAGGTAGAAGATGAAGTTGACTAGGATTGCCATTGGGTTTGGGGCTAGCTCAGTTGCAGGCGGCATGCTAGAGGTGTTGGATGGATTTCAGCCTCTCCCTTCCTGGAGCTGACTGGACAAGCCCCCCAGGAATGATTTCYGATGGAAGTGTGGTGAGCTCTGGTCTTTTCTTGGTCTGTTTCAAAGTGATTATGCCTGGAGCCAAGGAAGAAATGGAATGCGGTCTGAGGCACAGTGTAGGAGGGAGGAGGCATGATGAAGACCACCTACTCTTCAAAATAGTTTTAGAATCAAAATCCAATAAATTCAACAAGTTTCCCCATAAATTTTGTTTAAAATGCCTTGGAGTGGAGATATTTATTGTATAGTGTGCCAGAACGACCATGGACAATGGAAATGAGCAAGCCTGGTTTCGATTTGGCCTTCTATGCTTACCAGCTGTGTGATTTCAGTCAGGCAGTTTCTYTCTGCCTCAGTTTCCAGGTTTGTAAAATGAAAGTGTATCAAAGCATTGCCCTCCCTCGGGATTATAGAGAAAGTTGACTCCAATATTCAAAATTTATCTGATGTGTGATAGCTACTTTATTATAGTAATATTTCCGGGCTAGTCTGGAAATATCTGAGACTATTCCATTATATCACACTGTAAAAATCCTACCAATTGTTTTGGAAATAGCACCAAAATCTGAGTATTCCTGAGGTAATAGCACCCATTGAATAAGACTCCTGGAGAACAAACACCCTTTTCTTTAAAAACACAGTGGCAGTTTAATTTAGCTCACAAAGATTAAAATGGCCTTGTTAAAGGAGATTGACTTGTTTGGAGAGGATCTTTTTGTTGTTATTCACCCCCTGCCCTTTGTGTATGTATGTGTGTGTGTGTGTGTGTGTGTGTGTGTGTGTGTGTGTGTNTGTGTGTGTGTGTGTGTGTGTGTGTGTGTGTGTCTGTGTGTCTGTGTGTCTGTGTGTGTGTGTCTGTCTGTCTGTCTGGTATGTGTGACTATCTGTCTGTTGTCTATCACTAGGACTTCAGAACAATACTGATAGCATGTCCCAGCTGTGTATCAGAGTTGAGGCCTGCTGCTTTATAAAGAGAGCTTAGGCAAAGCCTAAAGCTAGACTATTCCAGACTGGAAACCACACACAGTAATTGTGATTTTTCTAGTTTAAAGAAACAAGTCATTTTGATCTTAATAATAGATCTAGATTAATCCAATATATAACCTAAATATCATTTAAGTAGTAAGTGAATGTAAAACATTTTAGTAAGATGTTTTTCATTATTTTCACATTAACTTGTAGAAATCTGGTATGTATTTTGCATTTATAGTTCACTTTTGTTCAAATAATAAATCTCGAATACAAGATTGTTCTGCCAATGAATTTTGTTAAATAAAATGAAGTATTTAACCGAAAAATACTGTATGCATTTTGTAAAAGAAAATCATGYTTGTTTTTTATTTAAATTGAAGTTAATTGGTCTAAATTAATTAATCRTAGCTAAGTCAAATATAAAAATCCAGATCCTGATTATACGATGATGACAGTCAATAGCCACAAGCACCTCATAGTTCCCACATCAGAAGAGCAAGGGTTATAGGTACAATCCATGCAGACCAGCAGTTCACCGRACCCTTTTGTTTTTTGTTTGTTTGTTTGTTTGTTTGTTTCTGTAAACTTGAGCGTTCATGTGCAGTGTGCTTACAGAATCTTGAAGAGTGCAACGTTGGTGCTAAGTGACTTTGCACTCACCTGTAGATCAGAAACTCATCTGARACATGCAAACAGAAGGAARCAAAGGRATAGGTGTCTACAACCGASTTCCGGGTAGCATCTAACAATGTGAACTCATCCATCATGGCYGGCTGGGAACTAGCAGCACAGGAGAAGGCAGGAGATATGCAGGACTGTGGCAGTATCCTGCTAGAAACCTCTCATTCCCTCAAAGTCTCTGGAAGGTGGGACTCCCAGAGTACTCGCCATGGAAGAGAAGGAACAGAACAGGGGAGAGAGACACTTGTTTTCTAAAGAATGGGTTGTCCATTTCTTTTTGCTTTCTGCACACATGGAAGGAAATGACAGCCAACAGGAAGCTGAGATTGGTAACACCTGCTATGAAGACGAGATGTTAACTGAAGCGGACATGAGACTTTTCACTTCTTAGACGAAAAGGGTTTGCTAAGTCAGAAGAGAATGTACGGAAGAAAGAAGTTACTCCACCGCAGAACATTTGTGAATAGAAGTCTAGAGATAACTTCCTATGTTATTTGAAACAAGCTCACTGATATTAAGTGTCTGTATTTGGCATAGTGACAAAATCAAGGTACTACATTTATAAAATCACATTTGTTAACCACKYCCACCTCTGATTCTGGGTGTTTGAATGGCTGAGTTCAAAAGCTGTCTCCCCTCCCATAGCAGAGTCTTTCTAAAACTTCCTTTGCCTTCTAACTTACTACTGTAAGGACTGAGATTTTCACAGGCTGTACAGCATGCCCATTCCGACCGCGGAGACCTCTGTTTTCTCTGCCCTTTGGAATATTCCTCACGGTGTCGTTTTCAGACACTGATTTCTATGTCATCTCACTTTTTTTTTCAAGAGCCTTCAAGGATCCTCCTTGCTATTTCAAAACCAGTTAAACTCTTAGCCTCCCCTTCAGAAAACTTTATGATTTGACTTTAACTTATTTTTTTTTCTGAAAGGTCAAATAAGTAACAGTCATGGAGTGAAGCCAGACTACAGTTGTATGCAGACCTCAGCCTCAGTTTGCTATTTTATTTGTAGMCATTTGCATTCTCCCCCTCCCCCCACACACATACACACACACACAGATGCCTGTGTACCTGTATACATGTATACCTGATACTATTCTTACCTGTGATTTTCTCAGCCCCAGGTTATTGAGATTCACACACCAGCTCTCTGAATCTCACAAGCACCTGGCGTTACAAAGCACCCAATACACACTCAGATCAACAGGGAAAGCCAATTGTAACTCCTRCTGCCAGTCAGATCCTTGTTCCATTTGTTTCTCAGGCTTCCTTATGTCACTCTTTGGTTTCCATCCTGTCATGAGGCTCTAAGTGTTACCTAGAACGTGGTTGGCTTTTTGAAGGACAGTCACTTGCTTAAGTCCTCAGGGAAGCATCAGGGTAGGAAAGGGCATCACTTTAAAACCTAACATATATGTTTCTGCTCGAATAGATTTGTCCTGTCATTAGGGGCCACATGTGTGGGTGGAGCTTCCATTCATAACTCCTGGAATCACCACATTTGAAGACACACTCTGAATTGTATTACAATATTGAGGCTCTGAGTTTAGAAGAGTCAACCTGTGCTAAGGTATTGCTCCTCCATGACTTTTGCCTCCTCTTCTCCTGACCATTGCATTTTCTGCTATTTAAGCTATGGTTGAAGGTTGGGACTTYTGTGTGTGTTCTGGGAGATATTGGCAAGTCCTAAGTRAAACAGAAGATGTATATSGAAATACATTTCAGATATAGCGGCTAACAAAGATAAGCATACTTACTGCAGAACTTCTCAGAGTTTTTACTATGCTAATAAATGCAAATCAGTAAAAAGGCAGTATGGTAGGTAGCTTTGCCACATCTGATAAAGAACTTTTCCTGCAGTATCCCCAGTGCCCAGAACATTAAAATAGATCCTGGAGGAATATATGAAGTCCAGTCCAAGTGAGTGATTATATAGAATGCACTCCAGGGTCTGCAAGAAGGAAGCTCTTTAAGGTATTAATGTCACTAAACAAATCTGACTGGCACACACTGTGTTCCTGTGTCCTCAGGTTTGTGAATACTGCACAGAATAAGAATAAACCCTTTTAGAGCCACTTGTATCAGAATGCCGGCCAAGTGCAGCTGTCCAGTGGAGAAAGGGGTTCAGAGCATGACCTTAACTCTCTTGCTTGAGTCTTGGGATWCCACGAGTGGCTATCCATCTTTGAGAAGGCCCTAACTCTTTTAATTTGAATACCTTTATTAGCTCTCTGAGCTGCTCTCAGGAATTAAAGAGATACTACAGATAAAGGCTTTATCTTTATACTTGGTATKTGGTGAATGCTGAATCCTTCTGACAACCTCTCATTTATTTCATGAAACAATTGACTTTACCTATGAAGTCTATCCTTGAAGATCAATCAACTTCACAACTAATAAAAATTAGTAACCATGTTGGCCACATGTGTGACTAGGTTAGGCCCTGGGGGGATGACCGGCTATGTACCACTATTCACTAAGAAGAAGGATATCAWGAACTCTCAGCTGCCACTCTTCTGGATAGACAAAACAGGGAATGAAATTTTCTATTTATCACAAGGCAATCTCTAAAGGAACTCAAATTCYTCTATTTTTTCTTTTGGAAACCTTTTAAAGATTTCTAATATATCACCTAAACTGTTAGCTCCTAGTTAAAGTTAAAGGCCTCCCTGAGTTCATTGCCTTGTATGTAAATGTTATTTTCAACCCAAAGGGTTGGATGCCATGGGAAAATAATCTCAGGTTTTGATGTTTCACACAACACTTCTAATGTTATCTATCCTGCCTGTGCAGGAAAAAAACAAACAGGAGCRGTGAGGTGGGGAATTTTTGTGAGTTAATGGAAATGTCGTGGCTGACCAACAAAGGGACTTCCCCAGCCAGAATCAAAACAATGATATTAACTTGGAGGGAGAAAGGCCTGCAGCATAATAATGTCACRCATTATAACCTTATCTAGTGGTTGAAGTAATTTGGTTTGAAGGACTTAAAAAGCATTTTGTGGTTTCTGCAAACTGCCAACAGACAGTGTGTTTAGCAGGCTCTCCTTTCCCTAAGTCCTTTCCTCATCTCACTGGGGAGGGTATGATCTGTCTTTCTGTCTCTCTATGTCTATCTNTCAAGGCTTAATGAAAGTATCCTTGTGGTGATATCACCATCATTGAAACACAAAGTAATTGGTGACATCAGCGCCACACTGGGCCACAGACCAACATTATCCCCAACCACTTAGGGTACTATTAGGAAACCTACTGGGGAAGAGAAAGACTGAACTCTCTGAAGACAAGGAAGGAAAATCACAAAAAGTGATGTGAGTGGGAAATACAGACCCAGCACAGAAAGATATGCTCATATTTCCAAAATCATTCATCACACCTGAAAACAGAATTATGGCCATGCTTTGAGTGGAACTTTACATGATGAGATCTACTGTGGAAATYCATAAGTATTCACTATGAATTTCACCAGATTTTGTGGAAAATGGCCAATTTGAATCATCAGAAAAGAACTGATCATCCTGTCTACTCATCAAAAACATGAGAAAATGTGTGTTTTAAATTAAAATACTACTGAAACTTGAAAAATACATAGGGAATGTTTTTTTTTTCTGTCTAGGATTGTGCAATAGTTCACATAAGATGACATAAATCATGCTAATAAAATGAAAAGACAAAATTTGAATGGTTTCCAGTATCTGAGTCATGCCTTGTTCATCTTCTCTGCCACTTAGCTAGGTTGCAGGATTGAGAATTTCAGCTTTTAAAAAAAAAATTGGTGCTCGCTTTGGCAGCACATGTACTAAACTTGGAACGATACAGAAATTAGCATGGCCCCTGCGCAAGGATGACACGCAAATTCGTGAAGCGTTCCATATTTTAAAAAAAAATTGAAAAATCAGTGGTTCTTCATATGTGGGTTGAGAATCCTTTGAGAATCAAATGACTCTTTCACAGTGCTCACCTAAGACCACTGGAAATATCATATGTTTACATTATCATTAATAACAGGAACAAAATTACAATTATGAAATAGCAACAAAAATAATTTTATGGTTGGTGCCACTGTTATGAAATACAGTGCAAGGAGGGGGCACCATTGGTATGCTGAACCAAGGTGTACTCCTGAGAAATCCCGCCATGCAACAGATATGGTGTAAAGGGGGGTTACTGGGGAAAGGGGAGGAGTAAAGATCTGAGGAAAGGGTAGAGGCAGCAAGAGAGACATGAGGAGGATATTGCAGGGACAGAGAGGAAATGTGCTCAGGGAATAGAGAGAAAGTGCACTGGGAAGAGAGAGAGAGAGAGACAGACAGACAGACAGACAGACAGACAGACAGACAGACAGACAGATAGAGATAGATGAGGGGACAGAGACAGATTTAGGTTGGCCACTGACCTTTTATCATGCACATGCCTGGCACACCTAGCGACAACTGTGGAAGGTCATGACATAAGCAGCTGCTAGGCACCCAGGGCTAGCCAGTGGACTCACCTGTATGCTACCAATCACCACAACATAAGGAACTGTATTCAAGGAAGGCTGAGAACCACTGATATAAACATACAAGATATATGGCCCTTCTCCTTTATATTTTCTACTTTCATTATTCCTTGGTTCCTGAAGTAATTCTCCTGAAGTAATTGTTGYTTCTGAGTTTTACTGTCTGCTAACATAGGCCTGGTCCTGGAAGCTTCTAGCCTTTCTACAATCTAATCTAGAGCTGGAGTGTTTTAAGCCTCTGAGATTTACTGCTGAATAAGCTCACCTGTTCTTGTTTCTGAACACTAGCAGGCTGAGTCAACTCTACTGGGCTGATTCCACTCAGCTGTTCTTGCTCAAACGCCTCTCCCAGCTGACTTATTCAACTTAGCTTTTCTCTCTACCTCTGAATTGTTCTGCTGGGCCTCAAACGAACTGTAGCAATTTTKTTCTAATCTTCTGGCGCCTTCTCATCCTCTTGCTCGTTCTGTGTTTACCTGTGTCTAACTTGTTCTCTCCCCAATCTGTCTCTTTAAAACGTCCAATAAAACTGCTTCCTTCCCTGCTCTGTGTTGCACTACTCTCCCTCTCAACATAACTGTACTCTGCAGGAGCTCGACGGCATCCTGTACTGTGTAATCTTCCTCCTCTACTCCCTGTCTCCCCCTTAAATAGCATCCCTTTCCTCTCTCTCTCAGTATGAAAATTGGGCGTGTCCTATTCTGTCAAATCTTTCTCTGATTGGTCCCTTTATCTGACACTCAGTTAGCCATCCCTTTCAAAGATGGGTGCTTCCTTCTACAAACTAACCTTACCTTCTTTGTTTGGGATTATAGGTGTCTACTGAAAGTGTGTCTGTGTCTACTGAAAGGTGTCTACTGAAAGCCAGAGGGATTAAAGATGTGTGCTAAGGGCTGAGCCACATCCTAATTAGAAACAGGTTCAAGTATCCTGTAACAGTCATTTTCTTTCCCCCTCACCCCTCCCCAACTGTGATGAAAAATCTTGTTACCAGATCCTATTATCCCCTACATATTTCTCTGTGAATAGTGAATAATCACCCTTGCCTAATTAATGTATACATACTCTCCTTTTCATTTATCAAAAATTAAACTTACTTCTTTTCTTGTTTATAACCCCCAATTGCACAGATTGCAATTACCTGCCTTGTCTGCAAATTTCATTTAAACCTTTCGACCTTTGGATACGTGATGAATGTTGTTGTATTAGTTTCTGCTAACATTGCTGCAAAYGGATACTGCACCAAAACCAACTTAGAGGAAATGGAATTCGTTTGGTACACAGTTTGTCCAACATTAGATGAAGCAGGATCAAACCAGCAGATGCAGGACCAGGAACAGGATGCTGCTTGTTTATTCCATGAGGAGAAABGCTTGTACCCAGATAATGTCCCTCTCTGTTTTTATTCAGTCATGGATCCCAGCCTGTGAAACAGTGCTTTCCACAGACAATCCTAGTGTTGTGTCTCCTCAGTGATTCTAATTCCAATTGGGCCACCATTGAAGAAAAGGCACTCTCATCCTTGTGACTTGTTGGTGTCACTCTAAGGTAGAATTGTTCTAGAAGCTGGAAAGGCAAGTGAAAGAATGCAGTGGAATCAGGAACCAAGACATTAACTCATCGTACACTAGGTGATTCATGTGAAAGCATCTTATATCTTTACAAAGCACTGCTCTCAACTTTTTTATTTGACACTGCCACAAAGTAAAATTAAAATAGAAATCTCAATAAAAATTCTACAGTAATGCCCTCAGTTGCTCACAGAGGTAGCTTTGTTTTTTTCTGGAAATCCTGCCTTCAAACAGCCTTCTCCATCACCATTTCTAACCCAGGCAATACTTAGTTCATATCATGATTTACAAGCCACCTTCAACCATCAATCCCTACTTTCAGAAAGCAAAATAGACAGTAGTAAAAAATCTTCATCAGTTCTAAACTAAAGCTTTAATCTACTCTCAATCCCAAATGTTCCTCCTTCACGGTAGCCTGGCCCATTTTTCGCAACCTATAATAGATCAAGGAAAAAGTAAAATCTGTTTCCTCATTTCTCCTTGACATTTTTGCTAGACTCATTAGTTGTTGAAACATCTGAAATTTGATGTCCAAAATCTATCTTCCTGACATTGTGTGATTTTTCTCTGCAGTATGAACAGGAACATAAGTATCAGCWTCTTTSGGGGATACTTTGAGGATAATAGCCTTTGGCATTCCTAAGATGCAGGCTAGATACAGTTGGTCTGTGGTTCCATAAYCATTGCTGTTTTGTCTCTAAAGCATATAGTACAGCCCACTTGTAGATTCCTTTGTCCCAGGGTCTTAGCCAGCTTTCTAGTTYTGTGATAAGACAGAGTGACCAGTGAGAGAAAAGTTTGTTATACCTTAYGTTTTTTATTCTGTTTCCCAGGCAAGACAGGCAGGAATCCAAGGCAGGARCWTGAAGTAGGAACTGATACAGAGGAACCGGAGGAATGTTGATTACTGGCTGGTTCAATGTGCTTTCCTATAGCATCTAAGAGCAGCAGACCTGAAGTGGNTCCCTCCTCCCATTTGTTTTCAGACTCTTGGAAAGTGTCTGTCCTATACGTAGCTTAGCCCATCTCTGCAGTGTAAGGGTAACTCGGAAAATCTAATTTTCATTTTGCCCAAAATAAATGATTGAAAAATGACTGAAATGTTGAAATGAGTGGAAGCAATAACATCCCCCCCCCCTCAGCATTTTACACATTGCTGGAGCTTTCCATGAATAAAAATAGCCTATTTGTTTTGATAGAATTTGTGATATTTACAAATTTTATGCATATGCAAAGTTGAATATTGAATTTTTATAATGCCCACCACTGGTCATGGTTCTTTTAGCTGTAGTGAATATTCTGTAGAGTATTTTATAACTATTCCAATCATCCTTGTAAAGCAAAGAAAAGCCCTGTCTATAACTTTCCCACCCAACACAAGGACCCAGCAGATAGCAGACTCTCAGTAAATATTTATTCAATGAGTAAGTTCTGGGTGACTAGTTACTTCCCACCAARATTTTATTACTGCCAGACACTTTCCTGTTTAAAAGGTTCAATTGTTTGTACATCCTGTGAAATGGTTTTTCGACTTATTAACCAAGTTCTGTATGAGACCATGAAATAAAGACCAACTAGATAYGTAAGTAGGTAAAATCTCTTGCCAAATGTAGGGGAGTGTCAGCAAAATAATTTGGGGCCATKCGGCTATGCAAATGCTTAAGAGACACATTTACAAATTTCCTTACAGTTCAATGCTTCTTTTTACCAAGGCAGATAAAAACTTCTTTATAGTCTCATCTGAAAAGGAAATAAATGGAGTTAGGAACCTAGAAAGACCACAGGGAACAACACCCATGAAAAACTTTGTGGTAACCTGAATCTAACTTTTATTCTCAACAATCTCCAAGACTTCAGGTATTCTGAAATAAATACTTGGGTCCACAATTATGAATGAAATAAGTCATTCCACAATGTTTTGATGGGCTCCCACTTGCCTTTCTCATTTTTAAATAGCTTCTTCCTTTTCTCTTTTATGGTCTACCAAATTGCAACTGACTAAATGTACCTATTTAATGAAAGTCGATGCCATTAGAGTGTAATCTTACCCAGCTATTGTTTTCTTCTGGAGGATGTAATGGAGAACACATGCAGATGCTTAGCAGCAGACTCCTGTTTCTAGAGTTACAGTCTTAAAGCTGTCAGAACTGCTCAGGAACAAGGAAGACCCAGAGCTCGCCGAGCATACGAAACACCCTCTTGGTGAACATTTAAACTGGAAGCCGGAGAATAATGAACAACTAGAAGGAAGGGCAGAAGCTATCCACAAAGAAACTTTCTCTTTTCTTGTCTGATGACCAGACATTTTGTCCACAAAATAGTAGATCATGTTCTAATGTATTTTTGAAGGCACCATATTTGAAATTTGTTTGGTTTCAGCTTTGAAAAAAATATGGCATTGCTTGGCATAGTCTGGGTAACATGGTGGGGTGGGAGYTGCCTTAATGTGAGTTGATTTAATAAGAAAAAGAGTGAGTGTACATGCCATACGAGTGTGCCAGGACATGTGCCCATGAGAGGAGGAAGGTGAGACCATGAGAGAGAGGAAATAGATCCTTCAAGAAGAAGAAAGGGACAAAGAAGATAGGCTATGGGATTCTTTGTGAACAAAAGATAAGAAAGAACTACTTGGGTGGAGAAAGGAACCCAGCAAGGCAGCAACAGGGGACAGAGCGAGCGACAGAGAGAGACATATAAGCACAACCCATAAAGGCACAGACGCACAAGAAGAACATACGGAGC
>BDUI01005610.1:25105-59790 GCA_002335545.1 Apodemus speciosus
AGTATTCCTCAGTTGAAAATTCTTTGTTTAGCTCTGTACCCCATTTTTAATAGGATCATTTGGCTCTCTGGAGTCTACCTTCTTGAGTTCTTTGTATATCTTGGATATAAGCCCTCTGTCAGATGTAGGGTTGGTAAAGATCTTTTCCCAATTTGTTGGTTGCCATTTTGTCTTTTGACAATGTCTTTTGCCTTACAGAAACTTAGTAATTTTATGAGGTCCCATTTGTCAATTCTTGATCTTAGAGAATAAGCTATTGGTGTTCTGTTGAAGAACTTTTCCCCTGTGCCCATGTCCTCAAGGGTCTTCCCCAGTTTCTTTTCTATTAGTTTCAGTGTGTCTGGTTTTATGTGGAGGTTCTTGATCCACTTGGACTTGAGCTTAGTACAAGGAGATAAGAATGGATCAATTCTCATTCTTCTGCATGTTGACCTCCAGTTGAACCAGCACCATTTGTTGAAAAGGCTATCTTTTTTTTCCATTGAATGGTTGTAACTCCTTTGCCAAAGATCAAGTAACCATAGATATGTGGGTTCATTTCTGGGTTTTCACTTCTATTGCCTGTCACTGTACCAATATTATGCCTTTTTTTGTATTTTTTGGTATTCTTGCATTGATATTCATAAGGGAAAATTGATCTGAAATTCTCTTTCTTTGTTGGATCTTTGTGTGGTTTTGGTATCAGAGAAATTGGCTTCATAGAACGGGTTGGGTAGTGTACCTTGTTTCTATTTTGTGGAATACTTTGAAGAGTATTGTTTCTACCTCCTTCTTTACATCCTGGATGGCTTTGTTCAATTCCTTCACCTGTTTTGTTGTGTTTTTCCTTAGTTCTTCAAGGGTTTCTCCCTGTTTACTTGTGTTCTCCTGTATTTCTTTAAGGGAGTTATTTATGTCCTTCTTGAAGCCCTCCATGAAGCCCTCTATCAGCATCATGACCTGGGATTTTAAATCCAAATCTTGCTTTCCTGGTGTGTTGGGGTATCCAGGAATTGCTGTTGTGGGAGAATTGGGTTAGGATGGTGCCATATTGCCTTGATTTCTGATAGCAACGTTCCTACGTTTGCCTTTTGCCATCTGGTTATCTCTGGTGTTGGTCCTACTGTCACTGGTTGATGCTTGCCCCTCCTGTGTGCCTGCAAGCCTATCTCAGCAACCCTGGGTGACCTGCTTTCCCCTGGCACAGATTGCCGTGGTGCTGCCGCCGAGTTCCTGGGTGCAGGTGGAGTCCTGATGGGGTGTGTGCCAAGCGATCCTCTACTCTGGTGATTCCTGCCTACGATCCTGCCCCTCTACACAGTCATAGGAGCACAGATGGTGGGGCCTCACCTCCAAGTGTGGGACTCCCTCTACCCGCCTCCCTTCAGGGCAGACAACTCCCAGCAGGGTAGGTGCCCAGCTGGCTGGCTGTGTTGCTGCAGAGCTCCTGGGTGCAGCTGGAGTCCGGCAGGGCAGGGCCCAAGGGATCTTCTACTCTGGAGATCCCTGTCTACTGGTCTGCCCCTCCACACAGTCATAGGAACAAAGATGGCGGCGTCTCACCTTTACCTGCGGGACTTCCTCCAACCACCTCCCTGCAGGGCAGATGACCCCTGGCATACTAAGTCAGGCATTCTGTGTAGTCTGACAAAACTTGACAGATAGTACTCTTAAACATTGCCTGCAAATGCAATTGGAAAATCCATTTGTGTACTTCCTACTTTAAAACTCATTGGTCTGCCTTGAATTTTGCATTAAAAAATGTACTACATAGTACTGTTTAATACATTTCTCATTTTATTTCACAGAGTATTTAAATCTGTAAAGAAAGGTTCAAGATTAAGGTTGTTTTTTTTTTTCACTGCTTCTTTGATGACATTTGTAAATAAAACTCAGCTCTTTTTCCAGGAGTACATAGAAGCAAAGAATTTGGTGACTAATATCTGTAGTGTTATGGAACTGGCTTTGGCCTTTCAGACCCCATAAAAGGGTGTTAGAGACTCCCACAAGCCTGTGGATTGTACTTTCTAATTTATGAGCATTCTGGTATTCAGCTAGAGTTTTATTGTATACTCTCAGTTCCCTGGCCACACTCCATAGCTGCAGGGAAAAAGATTTTGCTTTTAAGTTTTAAGAACTTGAACTTGTTGTTGTGTTTTTCATTTTGGATGGTTTCATTTATTCTTCTAAATGACAGTTTGAAATTGTTAAATGGGAAATTCCAGAAAGGGCAAGTGCTCAGGTTTAAGGTGCACTCAATTCTGAGTGTTGCAGTGAAATCTTGTCATGATCCTGCTCTGTCCTTCGAGGAATGTGAACCATCTTTTCTCAAGGGTATTCTGCTCGATGAAACACCCACCCTGTGGTATGGAGGGGTTATATTACAGTATATTGTTGTAATTACTGTTTTAGGCGTCATTGGTCTTTTCTGTTACCCACTTATAAACCACACATGATATAGTATAGTCTGTGTAAGGCTTAGCACTGTTAGTGGCTGTAGGAATCCACTGAGTCTTGAATGTAATACCCGTGGGAAACGGAAAGGGGATTGTTAGTAATCTTGTACTTTAAAAAGTTACAGTTAGACCTCTAAGTCTCATAATTATACTGGCTGTGTCGGGTTTTAGTGTTTTAATGTTATGACTTATCTTTTGAGAGGAGGCTGGTTCAGCCCCTCTTCTCTCCAGCCTTCTTGTTTTGGAGGCAGTGGCTCAGATAATGCAGGCTGCCTTTAAACTATGCAGTTGGGGACGATGACCTTGAATGATTCTTCTGCTTTCACCCCATGAGTGCCAGGATTACATGTGGGTACCACCATGCTCAGTTATGTTGTATTGGGCGTTGAACCCAGAGCCTTCATTCAGCATGCTAGGAAGACCTCTTTCACCCGGCCACATCCCAGCCCCAAGTCTTTATTTAGTAGGATCGTGGAAATTGAAACAAATTCCTTGTTAGGTTGTTACGGATCACTCCTGAAGAATGCCCTTGTTTGTTGTTTGTTTTTGTCGAATGTGCCTTTGACTTTTCAGTAAACTGGTCATGTCCTAAATAATGTTAGCACTTTGATTGCTGCAATTATTATTTAATTTGTTTCTTTACCTTCTGTATTTCCTATAAATGGGAGAATACCAAGAGTTGATTATATTAATTTTGATCATTTTTGAATAATAGGTTTTTATGCAGAAGGTGCTTTACAACATGTTCCATCACATGTGAAGAGTCACTTAATTTCTGGTTGTCCTACTAGTGGGGACATGCGGATGAGTTATAGATTCTTTAATTGACTAAGTAAAAAGGAAGTGCTGTTTGGCACCCTGCAAACGCCCTGTTCTCCGTCAGCCTTTAACCAAACTATATCAACAAATATCTTAAAACATTTTTTATGAATGATCTTATTTATTTGTGTGTGGCTGTATGTGGATATGTGCATGTGAATGTAGGTACCTGCAGAAGCCAGAAGTGGGTGTCTGCATCCTCTGGAGAGGGGGCTATAGCTGCCTGGTGTAGGTGCTGGTAACTAAACTTAGGTTCTGTGAGATTGTGCTCTTAACCTCTGAGCTRTTTCTCCAGCCCCCTTGAATCTTTTTTGCCAAAAGATGGCTTTCTTAGTTAGGGTTACTATTGCTGAGATGAAACACCCTGATCAAAAACAGATTGGGGAGTAAAGAGTTTATTTCAGTCACAGTTCCATATAACAGTTAATCATCAAAAGCAGTGAGGGTAAGAACCCAGGCAGAGCGGAAACCTGGAGTCAAGAGCTGATGCAGAGACCATTGGAGCAGTGCTGCTTGCTGGCTCGCTGCCCCTGTGCTCAAGCTTGCTGTCTAGAGTCCACGGGGGGGGGGGGGAATACCACCCACAATGGAGTGGACCCTCCCCCATTGATCATTAATTAAGAAAATGCCTCACAGCTGTATCTTACGGAGCATTTTCTCAGCTGAGGCTCCCTCCTCTTTGATGAATCTAGCTTATATCAAATTGACATAAAACTAGCTAGGACAACTGCTCCATTGTCAGCTTGGCACACAAACACATCACTTGCAATCATAACCTTTCCTTTTTTATTTATCCCCACAATGGGATGGGGATATCACAGTATATATCATAAATAATTCAGTTCAGCTCCTTTAAATATCCAGTGCCTTTTAAAATCCAGAATATCTTTAAGAAGATCAAAAATCTTTCAACTGTGGGTTCCTGTATAAATCAAAATTATATAAGATATTTTCTTCAAGAAAACTGGAAGAACCAGAGCACAATCACAATCTGAACAGAGCAAAATCAAACTCAACAGCGTAAATAACTCAACGTCCAATTGTCTGGGATTCACTCACGGATTTCTGCGCTCCTCTCGGTGCTTGGGTGACATCTCCTTGGGTGACATCTCCAGCTCTGCCCTCTACTGCAGCACACACATCAACAGACTTCTGTTAATGGCTGGCTCTACTCCACTGCTGCTGCTCTTCTCTATGGTCATCCTGGAATACTGGCATCTCCGAAACTGCTGGGGTTCCTTGCTGCAAGTGGACTGTTTCCACCAGTAGCTTCTCTCTCCTGGACCCTCTTCAGGGACTTCAGCCCTGCCACACAGTGCCAAGCGTCAGCTGCTCTCCATGACCCCTTCACACCTTCAGAACCAGCACCACCTGGATGACTCTTACAGCTGCCAGTGATGACTCAGTTCAGCTGCCAGCACAAGGTACAACTTTGGCCATGCCTGGAACGCAGTTTGTGTGCTGACTCTCAGGAAATGCTTTCCGGAAGATTTCACCTCAGCGACGCTGGTTTCTTCCTAAGCATCATTCATTTCTCAGCTTCAGCGAACTAGCATTGAGTATCCCAGCAAAGGAAAGGTTTCACTTCAGTGGTTCTGCTGCCTTGTTAATCACAGCTGATTCTCCAGCCCCCGCTGACCAGACACCGCAGATTCCTCAAACAAATGGACCAGGAGAACTTTCGCTTTCCTGAGACTTCCCAAGCAAGCCTTCTTCATCTGCACAGCTCTCAACAGTCTTATCTTCCAGGCTCCTATAGAACAGCTGACAGAGCTCTCAATACTCGATGGCTTTTCTAGCCCCAAAATTCCATACTCTTTCCACAGTCCTCTCCAAAACAAATGGTTAGGTGTGTCACAGCAGTACCCCACTCCTCTACCAACTTGTCTTAGGGTTACTATTGCTATGATGACCAAAGCAACTTGGGGAGGAAAGGGTGTATTTTGCTCACAGTTCCTTATAACAGTTCATCATCAAAAGCAAAGAGCAAGAACTCTGGAAGGGCAGGAACCTGAAGGCAGGAGCTGATGCAAAGGCCATGGAGGAGTGGTGTGCTCAGACCGAGGCGTGCTCAGACGGCTTTCTTAGAGAACTCAGGACTGCCAGCCCAGAGGCGGAATCGCCCACAGTGGACTGGGCCCTCCCCACTGTTCACTAAATAAGCAATGCCTTCCAGGCAGATCTTAACGATGCAGCTTCTTAACTGAGGCCCCTCCTCTCTGATGACTCTAGCTTGTAGTCAGTTGACATAAATCTGAGTTGGTTGAACAATGTTGCCTTTCTACTTTTGATATTCTTTTAACATTTATCAATGATGTTTTTCTAAAAAGAGGAGATCTTTATTTTTTTGGCTGTTTTCTTTTCTTAATTGGATATTTTGTTTATTTACATTTCAAATGTTATCTCCTTTCCTGGTTTCCCCTCTGCAACCCCCCTATCCATTTCCCTTACCCTGCTTCTATGAGGGTGCCCCACCCACCTACCTACTCCTGCTTCCCTGCCCTAGCATTCTTCTACTCTTTTGCATCAGGCCTTCACAGGACCAAGGGCCTCCCCTCCCATCGATGCCAGATAAGGCCCCTTCAGCTCCTTTGGTCTTTCCTCTAATTCCTCCATTGGGGTTCCTGTGCTCAGTCCAATGGTTGACTGCAAGTATCTGCATCTGTATTGGTCAGGCTCAAGTAGAGCCTCTCATGAGACAGATGTATCGGGCTCCTGTCAGCAAGCACTTCTTGGCATCAGCAATAGTGTCTGGGTTTGGTGTCTGCAGATGGGATGTATCCCTACAGTCTCTGGATGGCCTTTCCTTCAGTCTCTGCTCCATTCTTTGTCCCTGCATTTCCTTTAGACAGGAGCAATTCTGGGTTACAGTTTTGGAGATGGGTGGGTGGCCGCATCCCTCAACGGGGAGCCATGCCTAACCTCTGGATATGGTCTCGACATGTTCTCCCTCCCCTTTGCGGGGTATTTCAGCTACTGTCATCTCGTAGGGTCCTGGGAGGCTCTTGCTTTCCTGGCATCTGGGACTTTCTGGTGGCTACCCCCAGTTCCCCATCCCCATTACACACCTCTGTTCAATTCCCGACCCTCTGTACATCTCCTCCATCTCCTCCCATACCTGATTCTTCCCCCCTCTTTTTCCCCTCGCCCCTTCTCTTCCTCCCAAGTCCTTTCCTCACTCTACTTCCCTTGATTATTTTGTTCCCACTTTCTAAGTAGGACTGTTTGGTCTTTCTTTCTCTTGAGTTTTTGGCTGTTTTCAATGTAAAATTTTTAATATGGGTAAATTGGATATGATGTGTTCTTAGGTATTCATTATGTTTTAGTTTTAACAAAATTGGGATAGCAAAGGCTTGAGAGATGGCTCTCGTTAGGAGTGGGGTTTGTGCTTGTCTATAGGCCTGAGTTCAAACCTTAGCTCCATGTCCAGCTGTCTCCTGGCTTCCTTGGGTACYGCACCAGCACACACACACATATCCCTTCCCACACAAGATTATAGTTTTGTAGCACATCATATTTTTCTGAGTTTTAAAATCAGATCTATTCATAAAAAACTTACAGCAGAATGTGGTAGATAACTCCCCATAGTTGATATGATTATTACACTACTTGTCATAACTATTTTGGCAAAAATAGTCACTTGGGTTGAAGGTAATAGGCTCATTTAGAATTTCTTTTAGTTGAGGCTGGCTAGCACAGTGCCTCAGTGGGTAATGAACTTGCTGAACAAATTTGGCAGCCTGACTTTGAGCCTCAAGACTCATAAAATGGTAGAAGAGAACTGATTCCATCAGTTTATCTCTTATCTCTGCATGCATTCCCTCCCCAGTATATCATGCACATGCACAATAAAAGTGAACAAATAAAAGGGAATTTCTTTTAGTGTGGATAAGCCCAGGCCTAATACTAATATTTTTAAAACTTAAAACAAATTATGCCATGATGGTGTGTGCCTGTAATCCTAGCACTTTCGAGCTGGAGGGAGAAGGATGAGGCCTTGGGCTGTGTGCGACCCTGTCTGGAACAAACACCACATAAAATAAACAATCCCCTCATAAAAACAAACAAGTTCTGTTAAGTCTCCAATGAGATGGTCTGCTGCGATAGCTGATAATCACATCTAGAAAACCTTGAGAGTCCACAATATGTGAAATGCTCACGATCAGCATCTCAGCTTCTGAGTGGAAAGAGTTAGTTATAAAAGTACAGTGGCTAATGCTTAAGTCAAATATCTTCTAGTGCTTCTACATGTGTTAGCTCATAGAATTCCTAGAGGGGCACATACGGTGTGTAAGCCATTTCCCCCCTTTACAAATGAGTTTGAACACTTGGGAAGAGTGGTTTTTCCTGACCAACTTTTCACAGTATACAATGCAACTCTCATCTGGAAAAGAATTTTAATCTAGATTTTAGATTTTAATAATCTTTTTACATGCACACAATGATTTGTAGAGAGATAGTTGTTACTTTTTTTTTTTTTTTTGCTGGCTAATGATGTGTATGTAGTCTACTTATATTGGTGATAATCTGGTTTAGATTTTAAGCTCTTTTTAAAATTATTATAATGGAGAAATTAAGCACTATTATATATCCATGTTGTTTGAATAGTTAAAATGAAAATACAGTTCTTAACCCCTCACTCATTTATAAGGTCTAAGACTGCCAAACTTGTTTTCAGGGTGGTGGGAAGGTTGGGAGCAGGGTCTCCCCCATGTACTCCAGGGACTGAGCTTCTGCCTGCTGAGAGCTGGGCTCAGCGCACACTGTCCTGAGGGTGGTCCTCACCCCTGCTCCCTGCTGAGAGCTGGGATCCAGTGCACAACCAACCTCACCTCTGCTCCCTGCTGTCAGCCTATGGGCTGAACTGTCACTCTGTGGGCCTTCTCCATTTGCTTATTCTGCTGGCCGTGTAGTGATCATATGTGGGGTTCATTTGTTTGGCTTTGCATTTCCTACTCACTTAAGTGGAGCATTCCCATGCATACTATGTAGCTTTTAGGAAATACCCGTTCTTATTTGGTCCACACACACATTTGGTTTTTCAGGCTGGGTAGTGGTGGCACACACCTTTAATCCCAGTGTTTGGGAGGCAGAGGCAGGTGAATCTCTGAATTTGAGGTCAGCCTGGTCTACAGAGTGTGTTCTACAATAGCTAGGGCTACACAGAGAAACCCTGCCTAGAAAACAAAACAAAACAAAACAAAACAAAACAAAACAAAACTTGGCTTTTTACATTATTATTGAGTTAACAGTTATTAAATCTATTTGTGCCATCTTTTAATGGCTTTGTCTTTTATTTTCTTACAGTCTTGGCATGCCTTATCAGTGTCTTAATGATTTCCTTGACAGAGCAGATGTTTTTAATTTTAATGTAGATAGCTTTCTAATTTTCCCCAAACTTTTCTCATATTAAAAATCTGTTTCTTCACTTTACTTCCTGATCATAGCCCCCCTCTCTCCTCTCCTTCCACCCCCACATCCCCTCTCCTTGTCTGAAGTGGAGGAGAGAGGTACTTCCCCCTCTCTGCCACCAACCATCCCTGCACATCAAATCACAGCAGGACTAAACACATCCTCTCCCATTGAGGCCAAACAAGGCAACCCAGCTAGGGGAAAGGGATCCAGAGGGAGGCAACAAAATCAGAGACAGCCACCATTCCAACTGTTAGAGACCAAGCTGCACATCTGCTATATATGTGTAGGGGGCCTAGACCCAGCCCCTGCATGCTCTTTGGTTGGTGGTTCTGTCTCTGTGAGCCCCCATGGGCCCAGGTTAGTCGACTCTGCAGGTCTTATGGTGTCCTTGACCGTCTGGTACCAGCAACTCTTCCCTGATTCTTYCACATGACTCCCTGAGCTCTGCCTAGTGTTAGATCGCAAGCTGGACCATCATTGTTTGGCCATTTTTCCAGTCTCTGCCCCATCTTTGTCCTTGCACATCTTGTAGGCAGGGGAAATTTGGGCAGAAGGTTTTGTGGGTGAGTTGGTGTCTTCCTTCCTCCACTGGAAGTCCTGGCTGGCTACAGCTGCTTCTGGCTCCACATCTCCTGCTGCTAGGCCGCTCAACTAGAGTCACTCCCATGGCCTCGCAGGAGCTGCTTCTGTCCCTGGTGCTCTGGCTCATCCCAGAAATGCCCGCCCACCAATTTGCCTTCTCTCTCTCTCAGCCCTCTCCCTCCCTCCCTCCCACACCAGATCCCCATCCCTGTCCCCTCCCACTTACTCCCCCACCCCCCAGTTCCCTCTCTATCTCCACTTCCGATGTCTATTTTATTTCTCCTTCTGAGTGAGATGCAAGCACCCTCCCCGGTCCCTCCTTCTTACTCAGCTCTGTGGATTGTAACGTGGTTATCGCGTACTTTATGGCTAATATCCACTTACGAGTGAGTGCATACCACGCATGTCTTTGACAACTTTTGGTGCCAGAATATTCTCTCTTTCTCACTTGCTCTTGCTCTTCTCTCCCCCCTTCCTCCCTCTCTTCTTTTATCCCTCCCTCCCTTCTTCTCATCCCCTTCATAATTTTTTTGAGAAAGTGTCTCATATGATTCAGGCTAGCCTCAACCTTGAACTCTTGATCCTCCTGCCTCCCCAGGTGCTAGGAGGTGTGCCACCATAGCCGGCTTCATGTCTCCCTTGATACTCCATTTTTAATATCACCATCTTGGGTCAGTCTTATTATTGTATAACTGTGTGGCCTACTGTTGTAGCCTGTTCTGTTAAGCCCTTACAACATGTCCATTTTTTCTTACAAAGCAAATAAACAAAAATTGTTACTTTTAAGTTAGGTTATAGAGAAATAGAGGCCCCTTCAGACATGGACATATGGCTAACAAATATATGAAACCTATACAGTAGATCTCCAAGGAAATAATATGAATGGTAACAAAATTATAATCAAAATAATCACTTTTTAATTATTCAACCCTGTCATTGAAAGCTGGTTAGATGGCTCACCTGCATTTGTGTCACCCCCATTAGTGAAAAGACAGTGACTATGGTTACTCAGGGTTGTGTGACAGCCTAGGCTATGTCTGAGAACCACCTGGGAGCTGTGCCTAGCTTAGCCACAGAGTCTGCTCTGCAGTTCCCGGAAGCACAGTCACACACGTTTATGAACATCTCCGAGTTCATGCTCCGAGCAGCAGCATTTGACCCAGCAAGTGGAGAGCAGGAACTGTATGATGTACGTGTGTGTTGTAAGTCAAGGCTCTTGACTCTCCCAGTCTCGTCTTGTATTTTCTTCATAAACCTAGGTAAGTAAGTGGTTTTCTTCACTGTCCTTTAGTTGGACTGTGGTTTTCTTGGTCTTCTTGTACAATGTCCTTCTTCCAGCCCATGTATGTTCTTTGGCTGGTAGTTCTGTCTCTGAGAGCCCCAAGGGTCCAGGTTAGTTGACTCTGTTGGGCTTCCTGTGGAGTTCCTATCCCCTTCAGGGCATACACTCCTTCCTCCTGTTCTTCCCTAAGTCCCGAGCTCCAGCCACTGCCTGGCTGTGGATGTCTGTATCTGACCGAGTCAGCTGCTGGGTGGAGCCTCTGAGAGGACAACATGCTAGATTCCTTTGCAGGCAAAACAGAGTACCATTAATAGTGTGAGGGGTGGGTCTCAAGTGGGCTGGTTATTGCTTGGCCCTCCCCTCAGTCTCTGCTCCATTCCCCATCCCTGCATTTCGTATAGAAAGGATAAATTACAGGTCGAAAGTTTTGTGGGTGGGTTGGTGTCTCTGTCACTCTACTGGAGTTCTTGCCTGGCTACAGGGAATGGCCTCTTCAGCTTCCATGTCCCCAATGCTGTGAGTCACTGCTAAGGTCACCGCCATTGATTCTTGGGTGCCTCCCTTATCCCAGGTCTGTCTTGTCCTGGAGCTGCCCCTCACTTCCCCACCCCCATCAGTTGCAGATTTCCATTCCTTCTCACGGCCTTCTGGCCATCCTGCTCCTGGCCAAGTTACTGTTCCTTCCCATACCTGATCCTGAACCTCCCCATTCCTCTCCCCACCCCTCTCCCACCCAGTTCCCTTCCTCTCTCTGCCTTTTATGACTGTTTGATTTCCCCTTCTAAGGGAGATTCAAGAACATTTTCTTGTGCCTTTGTTGTCGCTTACCTTACTTGAGTCTAGGCCTCCCGGTCCATATGTGGCAGATGTGCAGCTGGTCTTCAGTGGGTCCCGAACCACTGGAGTTGTTGTTCCACATGTGAGTCCTGAGCAATAAGAGCTGTTGCCTGTATGTGGATGTGTCCTTCTAGCTGCGCTCCCACTGAGGAGAGAATGTACCCTAGGCTCACAGACTAGATGTGCCGGGGGTGGGGGTGGGGGGCTCCCTGCTCAGAGGAGAAGGGAGGAGGGGGGAAGGGTTGTGGGAGTGGTGACCGGGAGGGGGCAGTGAGTGGGATGTCAAGTGAGTAACTAAAAAATAAAATAAAGTAAGATAAAATAAGATAAAGCGTTCTCCCTTGTACTTGTAAACCATTTCTAAAGATACAGCTGCTTCTTTATTCATCCCCTGAGCGGCATCTTGAGTAGGCCAGGGTGGCCTCAAACTTAAACCATCTTGAACCCCTTCCTTCCTGGGAACCTCCCAAGTGCTGAGATTACTGACGCTGCTCGTCCCTCCCTGGCTGGAAGGGAGGTTAAACATTTACTCCTCTGTGTGACCTTATTGAACAATACTGCTGCCTTCAGTTTTAAAATCCCGTAGCAGTACTTTTGAAATATTATAACGTGCTCCTTTACATGGTTATTATAATAGAATTTAGATTCAAATACCTTAAGTTACAAGCTTAGTAAGCCATAGTTTACTCTTTGATAAGTTCATTTAGTTTCATTGTTCTGTTTTTTAGCTGTGTGTTTTTCATGTAAATTGACTCATAACAACTTAAGAGAAGATGTAATTACTTAAAAGCATAATTTGTTTTCTGAAGTAAAATTTCTTCCATTTTCTTGGGATTTTCCTGGTTTTCATTGGAATATCTGCAGACCAACTTTCAACCCTCATCTGTCAGGATAAGCTTTAGTTCTTACAGTTGTATTAGAACAATGACTCAGTTTCTTCCCCAAACTGCACATTTTCCACAGTTTTTCCCATTAAAATTTTTGTAGAATTTATGTGTGTGGGTATTTTTCCTGCACGTATGTATATCTATGCACCTTGCGCATGCCTGGTGCTGTGGAGGCCAGAGGGAGGGCATCAGATCACCTAGACCTGGAGGTGCAGACAGTGGAGAGCCACCAGATAGATGGTAGGAATCGGTCCTCCGTCCTCGGCAAGAGCAGCCAGGGTTTGAACCACAGAGCCATCTCTTCAGCTCTGTCCCCAAGCCCCCACCTACTCACCCCATGCTTTTTTAAAAGTCAGTTTACTTCCTAGTAGTTTGATGAAATAGCTATTACAGTCTCAGAGAGGGTAGGATGTGTCTCATTCTTACCCTTAGTTAGTGTGCCTTTCAGTTGTTGCGCAGGAAGGGYAGACATGTTGACTAATTAAGCCTGTTTTCTCCCTTTCTCTGGCTGTTTTTACAGAACAGGAGTGCCAAAGGAGCGGGGGACTAAATCAGAGCTCGCCCATGAGAGATACTCACTCCCTCGGGGTTCATATTCAGGCTGCGTGGTGTGCTGTGGTTGCTAGCTCACCTTCTTTGATGTAAAAAGCTATTTTCCACATTTTTATTTTTAAGCTAGTTTGCAAATACTTTGCTTTTTGAGAGAACAGCCCATGTTCCTTGCTGAAACTTCAGCCCATTTCATACTTTAGTTTGTTTCGTTTGTTTGGGATACAGGTTCCCTTTGCATCTCAGGCTAGCTTGAATTTATAATCCTCCTGCCTTCCCTTCCTGAGTGCTGGGATTACAGGCATGTACAATTATATATGGCTCAAACTAATTCTTAAATGTTACAGTTTTGAATTATCATATAACAAAAGCCTTTGTGTGGTTATGCTTTTACCCAACTTAACTAGTGCATTTCTGTTTTCCCTTAGTAAATACTCTTAAACCTAAAGTCAGTTCCCTCTGTGTTCTGGCAGAATTAAAAATAATAGGAGTCTATATCTAGAGCTAATAGAAAACATGAGCGTTACGGAGAGGCTCTGTGCAGCAGCTCTCTACTGTCGAGGGCTGTATCATATTCCCCAGGGCCATGGCAGGCGCTGCTGGTGTAATCTCAGACGACAAGCACAAGGGCACCTTTAGGAAGGGGTCACAGGTACAGAGACACCTAGAAGTCACTCTCTTCCATGAACCGAAGCAGTTCTTCCTTCCTCGGTAAGACGTTTGAACATACTCTGAACCTATATTGGCCATAAACACACAGATATGTTCTCAAATGTGTATGTATTATAGCTCATGAGAACTGCATTGTAGAAAGAGGACTTCGATTTTCCCTTTCCCTCACCTTTAACTCCTCTCTGAGTCCTGGTCCTGGCTTCCAACCATAAGGAGATTTGTTGGAAATCGTCCAAATTACAGGCTGAGGTTTAGAGGTCTTAATGCTTCAATTCTGAAGTTACAAATACTTCTTTCAATGTGGTTATTTTCTGGTTTGAAATTCATTGTTTAGGAAGTTGCTTTACAACATAATGAAAGTCAACATCATATTTTGCAAATTTAGAAAATAAGAATAGAATATTTTAAAATTCCTCATATAATATCTATATTTAACGCTGTGTCTACAAAAGAAACTAAAATAACTTGAGAGCATTTATTGAAAATTAAGACTGACTAATCCAGCTTTGTTTTAAGAAGAGATTAGGGGGAGGTCTGGCTTAGCACTGCCAGGCCCTTTTTTTAATTTTATTTTTTATTTTTTATCAAAGTAGAAAGAGGAATATAAGAGTAACAAGGGACAATTTTTTTCTTGAAAACAGTGTTTAAGTATGCTTTTAACTTAAGATACTTTAAGGGTGACCAGATATTATGTCTACTCGTTAGTTCTTGCTGTTGGGGTTTAATCTCCTTTGGAAAATCTGGGAGAAAATACTCTCCTCTTCACAAAGTAATAGCGGGCTTCAGTTCAGTTGGCTGCTGTCATCTTCACTTCTGTGAGCAATGTACAGCCAGATTTCCAGTATATTTTTAATAAATGTATAACAAAATTATTGTCATAATATGCCAATGAAATGGCTCAGTGAGTAAAAGTATTTTCAGCCAAACCTGACAGTCAGAGTTCTGTCTGATCCCTGACACCCAAATGATATGGAGGGAAAGAACCTGTCCCTGCAAATTGTCCTCTGACCTAAGTCTGCATTGGAGTGATTGTTCCCTCTCTGCTTGCATGCATTCACACACACACACACACACACACACACACACACACACACACGAGTATAAAATTATAATTTAAATTCTGTTCATACTGGTGGCTTTTATTTGTGTTTTCTGTGCGTTAGGCAACAATTGAACAACTTTTGTTAAAAGGAAATTACTATCTGTAGGTACAATAAATTATTCCGTGTGAATGCGTAATGAGAAGGGATCATTGCAACTGCTCAGAAGTCCTCAGCTGTAGCTCCTAATCGGCTTTTGCTGTCACACCTGCTGGCCCCGTGTCACCTATGGCTTTTTCTTGCCTTGTATTTATAGTAATGGCACTATCATGTGTACATATCTAAAATATTTATTTGGAAGGACTAAGTAAGCGTTCAAAGAAAAACTTTAGATAAATTTAACAGTTTATTTGAACAAGAATAATTCATGTAGTAGGCACTATTCCATCCCAGACAGAGGCTCGGAGAGTTCTGCTCTGCAGTGTGGGGCAGTGAATGCTGACAGACAGAACGTACGAGTGGAGGACAAGATCGCTTCTCGCCTCATTGGAGCATGGCCTGAGCAGTTGGCTGCCTGTAACTGGCTGAAGCTCAGTGGCTTTATGATCTTGACTGACATCTGACTTTCCATTGCAAAATTAGACCAAGTTAAGTTGTTTTTGTTAATTGTTTTGTAATTCTCTATAGGAACTCAAATTACAGCGACAGCCTCAGCCCAAACCTTCAGCCTATACACCAGGTCCTTGTATAAAGGAGCAGTATTCCCAGAGAAGGATAAGCCAAAAAACAAAACAAAACAACAACAACAAAAACCTCCCTGGGTTGTAGTGTGGTCTTGATTTCTCTGAGAATTTACTAAGAGTCATGTTATGGCTTGGATATAAATGAACCCAAAGGCTCATGAGTTTTGGGTGTAGTCCCCTGGTATTGGGGCTATTGAGGTAACAGGATCTCTGGGGCTCTAACTTCGTCAGTGGAATAAGCCCTTGATAAAGCCTTGCTTCTGAATAGACTAGTAGAAGGTAAACCTTGTCCTTAGGTCCTGTTGTCTCCTTGGATTCCTGGCTTCTGTGAAGTAAGCAGGTTTTGTCACATGCTGCTGCCACTATGGTGTTGTGTCTCACTGCATGCCTTAGCAAAGCAAACATGGACTAACACCTCCGAGATCATGGGCCTAAACCCTTCTTTTTGTGTGTCAGTTATTTTGCTAGAGTCATAAAATATTCCATAGAAAAGGACAAGTTGTAATCATTAGTGAGACCTGGAAAACAAAGGCTCAGCATTGCTTGTGGTGTGGTTCTGGGCTGTGCTGGCAGCAGGAATACGCAGAAGTGTTTAGTACTGTTTAGCCTACAGTAGACTCTCAAATAAAGAGTAGGACACCTTGTACTAGAGGTATTGTCAGGTAATTCAACTCTGAGCCTAGGGAAAGAGACTAAATTCTAATAGACATTAGCACAAGCTTCAGGCCAGAGAAGAGCCTGGGTGAAGGTGACCCAAGCATCTCTCCTTGTAAAAGATGGTGCCCTGGCAGGTGACTTTTTGGTAAAATAGCTAGTTGACTTGATGATCTTTTATATCCTAAACAGTGCTGTTCTACTATTACCTTTTCTTATTTTTATACAGTATATATGTTGGTACAGTCTTTTCTACTTGGTATACTAGACAGAAGTAAGCCCTAGAGGAAGTTATTTACATGAGTATTTTCTCAATTCTACCAGCGAGTGAAGAGTGGGTTGGGGAGAGAGACATAATATCTGGATGGAGATTATAGAGAGGCTTGGGGGAGAGTGAACTCATACAAACACGGGATACTTTGTGCATCAAACCTGACTATTTTAGAAGCCGAACTGACAAGAGGTACACTTAATGATTCTTAAAAAAAACACAAAAGTAAATAAAAACATGAATGAAGAGTAGGATTTTGAAACCTATAGTATCTTAAATATTGTTGGTATATTCTAGTGTGCATAATTGAGAGTTTGGCAGGGTTAAGATCTCTAAATGGGGCACATTCTCTGTGGGATATTGAAGACATTGTGTGTGTGTSTCACTTCTTTCTAGTATTAATAATGAATATTTTAAAATATTCATCCATTTGACAAATAATCCAGTGTAATATGCTGCTGTAAATTGTATATAAAAGGACTTTTTGATATAAAGACTGGCGTGCGACATGGCTTTTGTGCCTCTTTGAGCCTATATTTGCTCATCTCAGGTTCACTGTCAAATTTATGTTGCAGATGTGTTCCCGTCCTTGTTTATGGTCCTTAAAAAAAACAAAAACAACTTCTTTCCTCTGATGTTCCTTGAATTTTAGGAGAGAACACATTAATCTTATGTTTTTACCTGGAACCTTTGTAGACTTTGTACAATAATCTTCTAATATAGATACTACTCTTAGTATTTCATAGATAAGGAAATGGAGACCCCATTAAACTTAAACCCGACTTAACTGTAAAAGGATAATGCCTTTTGTGATAATATCTTTATTCCTTTAAAGGCAAGCACTAACTATATGAATTAATTATAATTTTCTGATTGTCTTCGATTACTAGTAATTTACGCTTTATGGTATGGGGAAGAGTGAAACAAAGCAAAACCAGAGGTCCTCAGATGACAGCACCACAGCTCAGAAACAGAACTTGAAAATGATTTTGAAATGCCTTTGCCCAAGGGGGTGGATAGCATTATACAGGAAACTTGGTTGTTTTATATGCAGGCCTGGCTGGCCCAGAGCTCACTATGTCGACCCCTGCTCCTGCCCCTTGCGTGCTAGTGGACACTAGTGGAAACTGAGTTTTTAAGGCTTTTTTTTTCTTAAGAAGAAATACTCTTAGGTTGTATGGAATGATGTTTTATATAAACCAAGACTCGACTTTAAAGTGTGTGCATGGTCAGAAAGAAACTGAATCTCAGGATAAAGTTCTTGTAAGAATAAACCACCAAGTTTAACTTGAAGGAGTAAGATAGGGTAAGGCAAAAGTAATTTAATAAAACAGGAAGTGTTCTTGGGAATTTTACAAGTTAGGCATAAGGAGATGGTATAGGTTGTTACTTTTGAAATAGGTTATTACTTCTGAAATTATTTGTCTTTGTACGATGAGTCATTGGTAGATTATGTATTTTGAACATTTTAAACACAAGGAAGAGGAACTGTAGCAGCTAATGCTTCAAGGGAGTGTGCGCTAGAGTGGGCCACGCCTCTATGGTGTCATTTAATCTTCTGTGTTGATTGGTTCACATTACCGGTGCTTAAGACTCCTGCATTCCTCTTAGAGTACGACTTACATCTTAATTCTCTGCTTTAGCAGTTGTGATCCATCAAAATTGTACGTGAAAGAATATCTTTCCTTGTGAATTTTTAATCATGGCCAAGACAAGCAGCAGATTAGATATAAATCTAGAAGATTCAGTAAAGATAAAAAGTATAATGTTGAGATCTATTTTTGAAGTAACCAAAAGCTGGAAAGTGAAGAGTGGGGGGAGAGGAGGGAGATGTGGCCAGATACTACCAAATAGAGTGAAGTGAGCGGCTTGTCCTTGTCGCTTGAGAAGAGAGGGACCCTATTACTTCATCGAGAACAGCTAAGTATTGATCTGGCTTTGTTTTTCTAAAGCAGGGCGGTTCAGTGCAGGGCATCGTTCCTTTGATATAAACGTAAAGCATTAGTGGAATAGCCCTTTAATCAACCGCTTCTTAAAAAAGGAACCAGTTGTCTGGCCCAGTGCCTTTGCCGTCAGTCTCTGTTTAGTGCTGATTTGACAGTCTCTGGTCCTCCTTGGCTGTTAAATGTGTGTGTCCTTTGTTTGCTACATGTGGATGTGAGAGCAAAGCCTGCCTTTGCCTTTGCCGTACTGGGCTAATTAGCCTTCTGGGTGAGCATAGATATTAAAGGGCCCTTCTAAACCATGAAAGAGGAGCGCTCACAGCATCGTAGATTTTCTTCGTGTACTGGGGTGTCGTCTGGCTTATTCCCTCCGCGGATTGATGGCCGAAAGCTTGTCCGGAATGCTTCGTTTGGAGGGTACAATGAACTTTCTCCTTCCCTACAAGGTTGGTTTGTTTCATCTTGTGTTCTTGCCTTAATTTCTTACATTTTCTTAATGAAAATAACACAGGGATTACAAAATCTTAGTGTTATGTTTCATTTAAACAATTCTGTTGTGAGGGCTTAGCTGTCAGTAGCTGCATGTCTGTGGCTGGGCTCGCCCTTATTTCCTCGTAATAGTCTCTTCAGCTGGAACTTGAGAGCTAACGAGTCAGTAAGATAGGAATCGGAATCGTGATTTTTTATCATGCGCATTTTGATTTAAATGTTGCAGTAAATATATGACCCTTGATGACAATTAAAGCATTTGCGAATTTGATATATAGTACATATATATTCCTGTAAAGAAATGGTATCGACAGAGGTATTAGCAGATGAAACCCAGACATTTAACATGAATACTTAGCCATGTCTGTAAAGTAATCATTTTAATTAATGTTTAAAATGTGCTAATCTTATAGTCTTTTAATTCTTGACTATAATAAAGTTTTCTAGGTATATATTTTTTGCTAGGTTTATTCATGTGGAGTTAATTTTTGCTAAGAAAATGATTTGTTATATACAGTGTAATGTTTATTAAATGAAATTGGATACTTTAAAGCTATCATTTAGGCATTAAATGATTGGTCAGTAAGATGTAGACAACTTGAGCTTTTATTTGAAAACAATTTATTGTGACAAATTCTTAGTTATTCATTTTAATGAATAAAGTCTACATATGTGTTGACATTTACATTTTTTTGAATTTGAAGTAGAGTTTCTGTTTTACCCCTACCCTTTTTGTGTCTTTGTGAATAACCATGATGACAATAAAGCATGGTTTTGAGATACCTAAGCATTAAATAAATTATTTTAAGTTCACTAATTTCAGATTCTTTTCTAACAGTGTTTTCAAAAAAAAAAAAAAAACATGGTTCTAAGCTATACCTAAGTAGCATAGGCTTTGAATAGTATTTAATCTGCATTGTCTTCGCAACTCGGTGTGGTTCCGATCATGCTTCGTTTATGTCCTTCCTAAGCAGTGTAAAGTTTAGTGTGTCCTTATTCAGAAGTGCCTTACACTACACTACACTACACTACACTACACTGAAGCTTGTAAATACTGCCGGTGCAGACTTTGCTTCTGGGTGATGAGACTCGGTCCCTGCTTTGTGTTTGTCTCCTTGGCTGCTTAAGCTGCTGCTAGGTGTGCTCGCAGGTGCTAGGTGTGCTCGCAGGTGCTAGGTGTGCTCGCAGGTGCTGTCTGTTGACCTTCACACCAAAGATCTGCTTAGTAGTAAGGGGTAATCAGTGACCTTGGAAAACAATAGAAACTTTACTGTTTCAAAGTAAAAGCAGATAAAGACTTACTTAGGAAATTGAAGACATCATTGTGAGTTTATTTTGTCAAAGGAGTAAATGGTTTGCTGTGTCTCTCGGTTCTCCCAGTAGAGAAATCTTGTAGGGATTCTTCTGTGTTGTGTGATAAAAGCTCTTCAGAGTATCAGCCTTCTCAGCCAAGCAGCAGAGTCAGGTTTCCCAGAGGAAGGGCTGTTGTTATGTATTTAAGTTAAAGGTAAAGAGAAACGGACATCTGATGTCTTTTGAGATATTTTATTGTCCAGAAAAATTATCTTAGATGCTTTKGCTTTCATCTAGTAGCATTAGAGGAGATTAATTCTACATCAGTGATGTTTAATAACTTTATCTTATGCATCAGTTACTTTTTTCATTTTTCATTTTTATAGGAAATTTTATGTTTCTGCTTCCATCTCTATCTTTCTCTCCTACACGCTTCTGCCAGAAATGCAATGCAGTCATTGTTCTGCTGATGATGAGCTGTAGCCTAGAGCTCCACCCTTGCCTGTGTGTTCATAATAACATTGGGATGCAGTATGGTTTGCTTAGTTTGGATCTAATTATATCACCCGATCTCAGCTCTTATTTACAGCTGTGGCCATTGTACCTGTTTCTAGAGCACTGCCTAAGAATTGTGGGAAACCCTTAGCAAAGAAGTCGCCTAGAAAAGACTAAAAGCTTTACTTCAGGCTTTTAAAAGTTGTGTTTTACTTCTTAAATTTAAAAAATAAATTACAATTATTCAGGCCCAGAGAGATGGCTCAGTGGTTCAGAGCACTGACTGCACCTTCAGAGGACCCAGGTTTCGTTCCCAGTACCCCACGGTGGCTGACGGTGCCTGTAACTCCGTTTTCAGGGGATCAGACACCTCTTCTGGACTCCCAAGTACCAGGTTCGCATGTGGTACACATACATGAGCACGAGCAAAATACCCACAGAAAATAGTAAAAAAATTAAAATTACAACTAGTGTGTGTGTGTGTGTGTGTGTGTGTGTGTGTGTGAGACAGAGAGAGAGAGACAGAGAGAGAGAGAGAGAGAGAGAGAGAGCGAGAGCATGCTGTGGGCTCATGGCCAGGTCAGAGAACAACTTGCAGGATTTGATTCTTTCCACTACATAGGTCCTGGAGACTGTACCCAGGTTGTCATGTCTGTGGCTGGCAAGCGCTATAACGTGCTCACCCACCCTTCGGACCTTCACTATCGTTTTTCCAAGAGATTTTGTAGTTCTTGGGTGGTCAGCATATGGCTGTTAGTTAAGCCCGCATCTGTAGAAATATAAGCAAGTTTTAAGAGTGCAAAGCAACATGAAATGTTTGGTGTCATATCTAAGTAGGCATGATTCACAAGCCCAGTCTGCTCCTGGAATGCAGCGTGTCAGTCGTGCCAGCACGTATTCTTTACAACACTGGACCAGGACCTGTTTCAGTAGAAGAAACTCTGTGCTGAGAAATCGTCTAATATAAAATTTATGTAGACAAGAAACTTAAGTCGCTAGAAGTAAACAAACCTGACATGGATTTATAATTACCTGACAGAAGAGTTCTCTTCAGTAGAATATTGTGAGCTTATGACTATTCCAGATATGAAAACATTAAGTTCCTGTGAGTGACTTGTCTTGGTTGAGCCATCTCTAGGGAGTTCTTCTGGATTAGCTTTGGTGAGAACAATTTGGAAAGGCACCAGTGCATTTTGACTTAGAGAGTCCTGGGCACTCTKMAGAGTGCCCAGCCTTCTCCCCTGTAGCCAAGCGGCAGCCGGGGTTAAATTGCTTCTCCGACTCTGCAGCCTGGGTCCCACCGTGTTCTCAGCGGTTCTCCTGGCTTCACTGTCAGCAGCGGTGGAGGCACTGTCACCCTTCTCTGGTGGAGTCCTGCCTCCTCTCTAGACAGTAGCCTTTTCTGACAAACAGGAGGAAGCAGTGGCCTGGGCGGGTTCTCCCTTGGTTGTCCTGTGACCTGGAACTTGCTCTGTAGACTAGGCTGTCCTCAGACTCAGAGAGACCCACCAGCTCGTGTCCCCATGTGCTGAGATTAAGAGTAGGCACCACCGTACTCGAACACTACTAAACACTTTGGACAAAGGCCCAGAGTCCCAATAATTATACTTTCAAGCCATAAGTTTTAAAGAAAAGGTCCTAATTATTAAATTTTTATGGCGATTTTTTTTAAAAGATAGATTATTTCGTACCTTTTTGGGAATTCATATGTATCCAGGCTCATGCAAAGATCTAGCGTAAACACCAGCAACAATTTTTTCATAACTGCTTTGGAATTTCCCTTGGAAGCCCAGTATGCAGTTTGGAAAATCTTTTATTTTAGAGCTTTTGGAGAAGTGGTTTTTTTTGTTTGTTTGTTTGTTTGTTTGTTTGTTCTGAATGTTTTATGTTCATCATCTACATTTTAAAAATTTTAGTTGACATTTAAGGAATTTGGTCAAATTTGCATATTTTAGAAAGCATTTAGCCTCGCCTATTTATAAGTAAAATTAAAAATAATTTGTGGTTAATCATACACTATGATATGAAACTAATTATATGATTTTCAAGTTCAAAATATGACACTCCGTTAAAATGGAGTTCATTTATTTGGTTTGACAAGTCGTATATAACCTAGGTTTGTAAGCACCGTTTTCTACATTTGGGATGTTGTAGATTGTTTGCGTTTTTTACTGTTTGCTGTAGTGCTGGGGCATGGCTCCGTGGAYGTTGTGCTCTATGAAAGCATGAGGGCCTGAGTTCAGATCCTCAGCACCCACGCACAGTCTAGGTTTCTTTCTATTTGACGGTGAGAGAGAAAAGCTCGCTGGATGGTCCTTTCAATTCAGAAATGAGTTCGCTGGCGTTCTGGGGTCTATCTTGACTTGCAGAGAACATTTCTAGCATGTGCATGGCAATGATTGTGTTCTATAACTAGACACACTAGGGGAAGTGGTGCAAGCCTGTGTGAACCCGGCGCTCAGAAAGGGCATGCAAAGGGAATCAGAAGTTCAAGTTCTTTCTTGGCTCTATGTGGAGAGCCTTGGCTACACCAGGGCCTATCAAAAAAAAAAAAAAAAAAAAAGAGCTTGCCGGGCTAAAAGCTCTAAGAGAATAGTATCATGTGAATTGTTCCAGTAGCACAGGAAATAATATTCAGGTTGACTTTGGTGGACTCGGGAACTTGTGCCGGCCATTCTCTTTGTTATTTGAGAATTTCACAGTGCATGCAACATAGTTCTGTCACGTGAGCATCCTCACCCTCCATCCCCCCAACTCTTCCCAGATCTGCCCCTTCTTTCCCCACCTACCCCCTTCATAAGTTTGTTCTTTTAAATTTTCTTTTTATTAATGTATCCACGTGATCGGTTGTGTTGGTGAATACCATGTGTATGTAAGTGCAAAGCCAGAAGGATGTAGACAGATCCCCGAATTTCCTGATGAAAGTTCTTAGGCCCTTTGGAAGAATAGCAAGTGTTCCTAACCCTTGAGCCATCTCTCCAAGTTAAAACAAAACCTACAGAATCTAGCTTGGTTTTACCTTAGTTATTTTCTTCATTGCTTTATTCACTGTACATCCTGATTCCAGTCCCTCTTTCCCCTTAAACTCTTCCGATTCTCCTGAGAGAAGGGGAAGCCTCTCATGGTTACCAACCCACCCTGGCACATTAAGTCACAGCAGGACTAAGGGGCTCATCTCCTCCCATGAGGCCAGTCAAGGCAGACCAGCTAGGGGAAAGGGGTCCGAAGACAGGCAACAGACTCAGAGTCAGCCCCTGCTCCTCTTCTTAGGGGACCCACACGGAGACCAAGCTGCACATCTGCTACACATGTGTAGGGAGGCCAGGCCCAGCCCCTGCATGCGCTTTGGTTGGTGGTTCAGGCTCTGAGAGTCCCCATGGGCCCAGGGTAGTTGACACTAGTCTTTTTGCGGTGTCCTCGACCCCTCTGGTTCCCTCAATCCATCCCCCCCACCCCCCATCCACAAGACTGGAGCTCTGCCTAATGTTGGCTGTGGGTGTCTGCATCTGTTTCCTTCAGCTGTCGGATGAAGCTTCTCCGGAGACAGTTACGCTAGGGCTGAGCGTTCTAGGGCTCCACCTTAATCTAAATGAAATACAGTGAGAGGAATGTGAACCCCAGTAGTTTGAACTGTATGAGCACAAGTAAACAGCAAGTGTATCTAAAGTGAGTGGCTCACGTCTGCTTTTTAACATCAGTGACTGTATATTCAAAGGTTGTAATAACCCAATATTGCCATTTCCCCCACAGGTTTTGAAAGAGGAAAAGAAGACATTTCTCAAAATAAAGATGACTCTTCACTTTCAATGTCAAAGAGCAAGGTAGGCGTATTGTTGTTCTCAGTATGTGAAAGGACATTTTTCTGACATTTAAAATGAAGGCACTGAACTGAAATCCTGTAAGTGTTCATAGGAATTTTTATGTTGGTATTTTTAAACCGTGTAGTATATATGAAAAGTATAAAGGTCTATACTTGGACTGACTGCGGTGCTGTAGAGTACTTGGGGTGTACTGATTGGCAACCATTGCTCTCTTCAGAGTAATACCGGTTATGGTATGTGGACTGCAGCAGAACTTCTCAAACTGAAATCTGAGAGCTCCTCACAGAGATGTTTCAGCCTTCATGTTTTTAACAAGACATTTTAAAGTATTTTAGATTTATTTGTATGACGATCAAAATATAATATAAATGTAAGCTTATATTTTTTAAAACCTACTTTTAATAAGGGTTCTCAAACAATTTGATTCCCTTCCCCCAACCCCAATCTTAGCCCACCATCCAAAGGTGGGGAGAAAAGATGGTAAATAGGACAAAGGGGTGTGGACCTGCTCAGAAGTAGTCCTTTGGGGCTATGCTAATCTGTTTGTTAGGGTCCTGTGGCCTTTGCCTCAGCAAAACACCCCAAGAGTGTGCATCACATGACACTACCAAAGACTACCTCTTCATGTACATCGGACAGATAAGGAGCAAAGATCTTTTTTTTTTGGGGGGGGGGAGGGTTTCAAGACAGGGTTTCTCTGTGTAGCCCTGGCTGTCCTGGAACTCACTCTGTAGACCAGGCTGGCCTCGAACTCAGAAATCCGCCTGCCTCTGCCTCCCAAGTGCTGGGATTAAAGGYGTGCGCCACCACTGCCTGGCAGGAACAAAGATCTTTGCAATAGCATCCTATAATTAAAATAGCACGTGGTTATTCTAAGTWTTTTTAAAGCACTACTATAGTGATGTAGTGGCACTCTGTACATTGATAAAAGTTAAATGAGTTTTCAAAATTTGTCCAGGGATTTGACTTCCAACTTTTTTTCTGATAAGATTTAGTAGCAGTGATGAGAGCTTCTTAAAAGTTTTTGGAATCAACTTAATGGTTGAAAGAAACCCTATTTCTTTCTTGCTTTTTTTAAAAGATAGATTTATTTATTTATTTATTTATTTATTTATTTATTTATTTATTTATTTATTTATTTATTTATTTATTGTATAAGAGTACACTGTAGCTGTCTTCAGACACTCCAGAAGAGGGTATTGGATACAGATAGTAGTGAGTCACCATGTGGTTTCTGGGAATTGAACTCAGGACTTCTGGAAGAGCAGTCAGTGCTCTTAACCACTGAGCCATCTCTCCAGGCCCAGAAACCAATTTCTTAACCCAGTGAACTCTCTGCTATCTGTAGCAGTAGGCTTTGTTCATCCTACCATGTGTTGTTTGCTCCTTTTCGTAGGAATAGTTGAGAGGATTGCATAGCATGTTTTGCTGCCTGTTGTGTACATACTATATATAGTTAACGTAAAGAATATTTGTAGCATCGAGGTGTATGTTTGGGATGAAAGTGACACAGCACRTTTATTCATTGGGCATGTGTGTGCAGGTACATGTAGGCATCTGGGGGCAGAGGACAGCCTTGGGTGTTTCTCCTTAGGCACTACCCGTCTCTTCTCTAATATACAGGGTCTCTCCTTGGCCTGGAATTTACCAAGTAGGTGAGATTAGCTACAGCGAGCACAGAGCGTCTGCTCCCCCTCCTCAGCATTACAATTACAGGCACACACGACCACACACCCCCTTTTTGTGTGGGTTCTGGGAATCTAACCAAGGACCTCATGCTTCCCAAATGAGTCATCTTCCAATCCCAGTGGATTGCATTTATATAACATACATGAGGAAATGCTTAGTCATATAGGTGGGGAAATGTATTTCTTTTTTAATTTATTGCAAGGTTCATAGCTGAGTCCCCTATAATAAAAGTCATATCAACAAGACAAAAATATTCACATTTATTTAATGTAATGTCACATAATGCTGGAGCCTTCAGAAATGAATACACCCCTCCCCCCACCCCAAGAAACAAATAAGGAAACTTAGATTTTTTTCTGTTTTGGTTTGATGAAGAGGACAAGTCTGATTAAGCACAAAGGATAACAAAGGGGCTGGAGATCTCATCCAGTGGCATGCTCCTCATCCAGTGAGTTAGCTCCTTAAAAACACTAAGGGTGCTCTGGTTTGCTTTCTATTGCTGTGATAAAATACTGACCAAACCAGCTCTGGGAGAGGAGAGCTTAGACTCATGCCACAGTCCATCACGAGGGAAGTCAGGCCGGGAACGTAATTAGGAACCTGGAGGCAAGAACTGAAGAGAGACCATGAAAAAAAATGCTGCTTACTAGCTTGTGGAGTCTGCTTGCTTTACTATACCACCCTGGACCACCAGCCCTGGTGTAGCACTGCCCACAGCAGCCTGGGCTCTCCCACATCAATCAGTAATCAAGAAAATGCCCACACGCCAATCTGATGGAAGCAATTCTTTAGTTGAGAGTCTTTCTCGGATGACTCCAGTTTGTGACAAGTTGACAAAAACTAACCAGCACAGATTGATGATAAGGAAGGGCAGAAGTCAGGCCTATTTGTTGAAATTCTTCTTGGTGTCTGTGTGGCATTGGATCCTTCCCACCTAAAATTACATACTCGTTTGTGGCCTGTTCCCGGGAGACAGATAAGGTGCAATCAGAATGGCTTCTTCCTTCTGCACTTTTTTCTTGGCTGTATGCTGAGATGCTGCGTTCTTAGAGCAGTGTGTGCTGAGCTCTGTTGGTCATTATACAGAGCCTGTAACTTTTAAAAATTAAAAATAATTGTATCCTAATCATAGCAAGAAATACAGTAGAATTATTTTTTAAGGCTTGTTTTTAAGCACTTGGTAAAGGAATTGTAGAAAATATAGTTTAATAATATTCCTGTGCAGAGGCTTTAATAAACACAAACACAAAGCCATGCGCCATCTGTACATACCTTGAGAGAGAAGAAATGGCAAGGAGACTGAGCCCTGCAGCCTTGATGGACACTCGCTGAAACAGAAGTGGGCCTTGTTACAACTGTGATGTTTATAAATGGGAAGATTTGCTGTGTAGATTTTTAAAATTAAATGGGTATTCATTCTACTAGGTACACCTCAGCTGCTAAGTAACTACAAATGGCTAGTGACTCCCATGTCAAAGAACTCAAATGTAGTGAAATGGAGGGCAGTCTGGACTACTTGTGACCATGTCCTGAACAAATAAACAAAAACTATAGTAAATAACTCTTAATATGATAAGCTTTTAGTATTAGTAATATTACACTCATTTGGCCATTTTTCAAGAGAACCCAAGTAACGAGTTTTATTCCTAAATATTTTAATGTATAATATACACATTCTTATTTAAGTAATTTGGAGCAACAAATTTAAATTTTAAAATTGATTTTATTTTTATGTGTATAGGTGATTTGCCTGCATGTATATCTGTATGCCACATGTGTGGTACCCAGAGAAGCCATAGAGGGCTTTGGATCCCAGGAAGTGGAGTTATAGACAAGCTGTGAGCCAGCATGTGGTTGCTGGGAATTGAGCTCTGGTTCTCTGGAACAGCAGTCAGTGCTTTCAAAGGCCAGGGCATCTCTCCAGCCCCCAAACAACAGTCTTAAAATGAAGTTTAATTATCTTCATGACAAGAATGGCCAGTATGAGTAATTTGTATAGTAAGATAAATGGAATGCTATTGCTAGGATAAGGGATTCCTGTATATAGACCCTGCAACTCGATCCTCCAGCATCTGTGTACGTACCTACACGTTTGTAAGTTGTTACTACTTGTTTTTTAAAACACAATATGCTTATCTCAATAAGTTCCTTTCCAGCCCAAAGTATCTTTGTAAGAACAGTAACTTCATAATTGCTGTTTTTTTTTTTTTATAAATGTAGTGTTTTATAGTTTCTAAAGGAAATCAGAAGAAACTTGATACCTAATGCCTTATTCTGAAAGGCAGCTTTTGACTACATTTGCAATCTAGAATATAATTAGCAACCTGAGTCACAGCATATACCAAGTATTATGTTAGACACGCTATGTGGGTTACCTCGTTTAACCCCCAAACAACCCTGTGAGTTAGTAGAAAATTCGGATGCCTTACCAACAAGGACATTAAAACCTAAGAGAGGAATAACTTCTTAAAATCACATTGCCTGAAAGGCCATAATAGTTAAGTGTGTGTGTCTGGGGCCGGGGATGTGGGGGGACTTAGCATTCTAAAGGAACCCTTTCTATTAAAAGCCTTGTAGTCAGGGTTAAGATGGTGAGCAGTTGTGTTTACAAAGGAGAAAAAAGCTTACTGTCATGAAATATCTTCAACAAAGATGGTTCATATATTTTGGTCTGTTAAAAATATGTTAATTCAAAGTCAAGCCTTCTGGGACATGCCTGGAATTTCAGCTACTCAGGAGACTGAGGCAGGAGGATTGGAAGTTAAAAGCCAAGCTGGACAGCTTAGAAACTTAGAACCCTTCCTCAGAATTTCAAAGGGAAAAGGGGTTGTAGGGTGACTCAGTGCTAGAGCACTGTTACAGTGACAGAGTATTTTAACATGCGAGAGGCCGTATGTTCAACCCCATGACCAAAGCTTAGGAGGAGGAATGTGCTGGTTCAGAAAGCCGAGGCAGTGCTGTTTGGGTGATGGAACCTGGTTACTGGCTTAGTGTTCTGTCCCTGCTAGACTGCACGGCACGGTCAAAGCTGCTGCGGGCGTCTGTGTCCTGACGACCAGCCTCACAGAGCATGCTTCTTCCTACCTGCTCATGGCAGGGGAATCCTCGAGTAGCCAAACCAGACACTGTCACTTGGCCTTGTTGGGGAAGTATTTTCTCTTATTAATAAAAACAAACTTTCACATCTGATTCTGGCTGCTACACTGTATGAAGAGCTTTCAAAAGCAATAAACCAGCAAAGTGAGATTTCTAGAAACAAGAAGCTCACTATTAGGCCAAGGTACAAAATTCTGATTCTCTTTGCTGTGTTATTTTGTGACGCTATTTAATCTATAGGTATAGATTCCTTACTAGTAAAGGTGGTGCACACACACACAGTGCTTAACATGATCCTCTGTAAGTAGGACGCAGCCATTGATTCCATCAATATTCAAGCTATCAGCTCTTCTTCGTCAGACAGTAGTATCTAATGTGTGCTCTTCCTGTTTGTAGGAAGCAGAGTTCTGTGGCAGTTGTAATGCATTGCATTCCTCAGAAAGCAGCTGTGTCTTCTTTTGGGGCTAAGTCCTCAGAGCTATCTGTTTTAGGGAAGCAAATAGCTGTGTAGCAGGAGTGATTATGAAAAATAGTTTTGGCATCACAGCTCATGCCGTCATCATGAGAACAAGCAATGTGGTATTTCAAGCCACTTAGGTCAGCAACTTAAAAGTTTAAGGAGGTTGAGCTCTATTTTCTGCATTGAAAATAATTTCAGCGAGTTTCCTGTCAGTTAACTATCATCATAACCTCATCCATGCCCCCTTTATGTAAAGGTATTTCGTGCCAACCACCAGGGGTATTTTTAGCATAAACAGGATAAATAAGCTTCAGTGACATTTTCATTTCGTTGGTTGATCAAAAATGTTTAGCTCATTCCTTTTCTTTGGCTGGTACCCTGGCTGTCTTATCACCAGTGAATAACTACAGTGCTGCCACCATGGGTCATAACACTGATTGAAGGGTCCTTGGTTAAAGCTAGCGCTATGCCGGGGCAGCTGTTTAACATTTGGAAGCTACCATTTGGATCAAGTTTCATGTATACAGAGTATTACTAAGAATGCTAGTGTGCTGCCCCATGTCTGGCAAAGGTAGAAACGAAAAGTTGTAGGGCCCTGAGGGAGCAGGCTGATTCTGCCCTAAGATCTGTAGAGATAGCTCTCGACGCATCCTTTGTGCCTAATGGAAGAAAGACCGCGGGCACTGCATCCGGTGAGCTGGGTTTCCGTCACTTCTACGTTAACGATCATGTCTGAGAAGTCAGCCTCTCTGAGCATCTTTTGACATGTAAAGTAAATACAGGAACATGTGTTGCTCAGTTTTTAAGGTTTCAGGAAGACTCTTAACCATAAACTAAAAAACAAAAATATGTTTTCTCATTAATCACAATTTAGCACTGTGGAGAGGCGGGAAGAAATAGATCCTGGGAGTACTTACTGTGTTGAACTCCACAGTTGCCGTGGCTTTGCCTGGATTTTTGAAGATGGAGGGATTGAGGTAGTGGGTAGTCTGCGTGTCAGTTTGACATTATCTCCTTTTATAGCATATTTGAATGGCCATTTTAACACTGCGTTGGCAATTTTTACACTAAGAATAACTGGACAATTGTATATTTTCTAAGAAATGTCCTGAGAAATGCAGTATAAAATTTAGAAATATTAAATTCACATTGCAGATTAATTTTTGAGTGTGCGTACATACATGTGAAAACACAAATACCATATGCGGAAACTTTGTATTAAAATCCTCAGTTGCTTAAATCATAGCAGCAAATGGGAAGAGTGTAAGAAAGATAATGATAAGTTTTATGTGGTGTGTAAAATAAATGTAAGTTTTAATTATCTTCTTATTTCCATCTCAGTCTGAATCTAAACTTTATAATGGCTCAGAAAAGGACAGTTCAACTTCAAGTAAGCTCACTAAGAAAGAGTCTCTTAAGGTTAGTTTCTATAATTATTTTAATTTTTTTTAAGTATTATAATTACATTTCTCCCTTCTCTTTCTCCCCTCTAAGCTAACATATCCCTCCCTGCTCTCCTTAAATTCATGGCCTCTTCTTTTGTTAATTGTTATTGCATGCATATATATTCCTAAATATAACCTACTCAGTCCACACGTTGCTTGTATGTATGTTTTCAAGGCTGACCGTTGGCACTGAATAGCCAGTTGGTGTGTTCTTCCCCGAGGAAGACCACGTCTCCTCATCTCAGATTTCCTCAGTAGCACATAGTTGTTTGTGTGGGGCTGGGGCTGGGGCCTTGTGGGCTTTCCTTGGGCGTGCCCGTTGGAGGTGTCCTCATGTTTGGGTGGTCGTGTTGGTGGGACTTTGTGGATATAGCTTCTGGTGCCACTAGGAGCCAGTCTTCAGCAAAGATGGTGATCTTCTGACATTGTGCTTTGCCTGTACTCTTGAAAATGGGCTAATATGAAAAATGTATGTGTATCCTCCTAGAGGAGAGGAGAAGCCTCCAGGAGAATGCAGAGGCAAACGCATGCAAAGCATTCATCTTTGTATGCTGCTGTTAGGTCAGCTGATAAGACTTCCTGATGACTGTGCCAGAGCAGGCTGCTTTAGTAGGCCACAGCTCCCCATAGCACAGGCTCTGGAGTAGGTATGTCTTCCCAGCTTTAACAGAGCAGAGAGAGGACCTTATTGTGTGTGGAACGCCCAGTGGACATTTCTGGCATCCACTTAAGTCAGTTTGCTAATTTTCAGGCCAATGGAAAAATATATATATATACACATGTGTGTATATATATATATTTGTGTGTATGTGTGTGTGTGTATAAAATTTGTTTGTTTGACCTGTATCATGTTTTAAGTTTTGAGACAGTGAGAGTCCAGATTTCTAAYGTCTTTCTTAAGAATTGTGTAGTGTGGAGGCCACCTTCCTAAATGGCAGAGAACTTGGAGCTTAAAGAACACTGGCTCTCTACTAGGTCTGCTCCCTGCGCATCCGTCACATGCGTCTGTGTTTCATGGCTGGTGCTGTGTGCGCTGCATCAGCCTCTCATAGCAAAGCTGTTCAGAGACACTGGCTGCTCTCCAGAGGGCGTGGCAGCTGGCAGCCCTCTGTAGCTCCAGCTGCAGGGGAGCGCTGGCCTCTCATGCTTCCATTGACACTGCATGTGTGGGACGGACAGACATGCATGCTGATGGAAAAACACCCACACAGAGAATCAAAATAGATAAAACCTCCCAAAGTACAATGGCAATAAGTCTTAGGTGTTAGATGCAATGAACAATTAAACTTTATTATGTGTATATAATCTCAATTAAATGTATTACTTTCTCCATACAAATAACAAAACTAATAGTAATAAAAACAAAATAATAGAACTATTAGTTCATTTTTGCTTTCTTGGGTTATTTCAAAGAAGTAATTTACCTATGAAAGTAAAACATTTAATATTTTGAAAGAGTTGATCTCGTAGTTTCTTAGTTTCTGTCTGGATTTTAGTAAGAAAAAGGGCACAATTTCCATCTGGGAGAAATTGCACCATTGCTCGTAATAATCAGAAGCTAGTAGCTAAGAAGACTTCTACCAGTAAGAGTATGCATTGGGATGCAGCCTGGTGATTCCCAGCATGGCTTTGGAAGCCAGTCCGCATCTGGGTCCTGTTGCACTCTTTGCTAGCTGTGTGACTCAGGGCACGTTACTGTCTCTGCCTCAGTGTTCTTGAATGTAAAACAAAGCTGATAATAATTCTACCTGACAAGCTTATTGTGGTGATTAAATGAAGTAATGTTATTGGTTTGAGTTTAGAATAATAACAATTCACTGATGCACTCAGTGCTAACACTGGCAATATTGTAATCATGCCAGGAATCTCATGGCACAGTTAAAAGAACATGACAGACATAGAAACTCTCAAAAAAGGGGAGGGGGGCAGATTTTTTGTGTTAAAAACACAGAAACTATGCATTTCTATAGATTGTGTGCATCTGAAAGCATAGTAGTGATTTAAAAGGGTACAGAGGGCTGAAGTTGTCATGGAAACCAGATTCTAACCTGCTTGTCAAAAACTCCTGTCTAGTTTTTTATCTGAAAATGCTGGAACGGTCAGAAATTGTTTCGTGTCGTGATAGGTACAAAAGAAAAATTACCGCGAAGAGAAGAAGAGAGCCACGAAGGAGCTACTGAGCACCATCACAGACCCCTCTGTCATCGTCATGGCCGACTGGCTGAAGGTCGGGCTGGGCTTTGGACTCTCACTGAGTGTTTACTCCTAGGCTAGGGATGAGAAAGCGTGAGACAAAACCATAGATGTTTAGACCTTTTTTATGTTCTATGTGCTAGTCTTCATAAGAAGGAACTCAAATAGCATCAGAACAGCAGTTCTGTTATTTGATTTAGAGTAAAACCATGTTGTTTACTATAACCCATTATAAAAATATTTTATTACTTTTTTATCATTTGGTATTATTGCAGATTGCAATTTGTATTATTAAATAAAGACAAGTTGATTTAAAAGTTGTACCTGAGCCAGGTAGTGGTGGTGCATACCTTTAATCTAAGCCCTTGGGAGGCAAAAGCCAGAATCTGAATTCAAGGCTAGCTTGGTCTACAGAGTGGGAAACCCTGTCTTGAGAAACAAATAACAAATTAAAAAGGGGTTTGCTGGAAAAGCACTGTGCAGTGAGTGCAAGTCCGCATGCTCTCCTGTCTCCTCCTCTCACCCTCACTCAGGCCTCTCCCACTCTCACTGACAGCTGCAGAGATCTCTACTCCTGACTTTGAGAGTAAATGAGTGGGCAGAACTGCTACTGAATGATTCCTAGAGACATTAGAAACAAGTCTCCTTTACAACGAGAGTCTTCATCCTGGCTGGGTGGGCTGTGCCTCCTTCCCCATCCTGGCTGGATGGGCTGTGCCTCCTTCCCCACCCGCTATTGTTTTGGACCAAGGCAAGCTGTGCAGCCCTGTCTGGCCTTGGGCACGTGGCCATCCTCTGGCCTCAGCATCTCACATGCGAGATTATATAGGTGGATACCACCACACGGCACTGTGGCTGCCTTTAAACCATGCCTTCATTTCTCACAGCTCACCCTCTTTTTTATTGTTACATCTCCAAGAGCAAGAATATTATGTCAAAGTAACTGTCTTTTCTTTGATTCTCTTGATTTACCATCTTATTTATATAGAGAGATCTGTGTGTGTGTGTGTGTGTGTGTGTGTGTGTGTGTGTGTGTGAGTGAGTGTGTGTGTGTGTGCACAGCCTTTGCTTAACTATTTTTCTCTTTTTATTCCTGGCTTCAAGGTCTCCCATTCTCTCTCTATATATCTTGGATTACTAGGGTTCTGCCCACATTTACCCCCATGTTCATGTACATTTACAATTCACCTACATTTAATGAGTAAGCGTGAAGAAATTCCTAGTGTAATTTGAATACAGTATTGGTAACCTCTTCAGCATTGTTAAGCCAGTGAATTGCCTAGCAGCAGTTTTTTAATGAGTGCAGGCAAAGGAAGTGATAGAAAAAACTTGATAAAACTATTGACAGCAATAGAGCTTAAGGTGAGGAATATTTCATAAAAAATAAGTGTGCCTACACTTATAGACTTTATAGACTTCCTCCTAGACATTTATATAGCACATATGTAAGTAATGACTGGAAACAGTTATCTAAGAAAGGCACATTTTGCCGGGCGTGGTGGCGCACGCCTGTAATCCCAGCACTTGGGAGGCAGAGGCAGGCGGATTTCTGAGTTCGAGGCCAGCCTGGTCTAC